>JADFUC010001496.1:0-14376 GCA_019722365.1 Lithospermum erythrorhizon | reverse complement strand
ATCAGTATTACTTCGTTCAGTTACGTATTGCTCCAGATCAAAACTGACTTTAGAATGGTAACGACACATAGTGGCAAACGGCTTATATGAAAAGAGTAGGATCCTGCTTGATGGTGTACTTTCTTTCGATCTCACCAGAAGTCCTACATTTGCGAGGATTTAGAGTGACGCCGGGAGATGAGCTAATGAGTTCCACTTAGTAAGGATGTTAACACAGCATGCTTGCTGTCAGGCAGGAATTGTCTCCGTTGTCGGCCGTTCATTTGTTATCGGCAAAAGGTGTAGTACATTTAGATAGTTGCGAACATGTAAAGACTTTGATGCGGCATGATTTTGTAGAAAGCAAAAGTAGAAGAGCCTGGAGAAGGAGTAATGTTAGCAGTACACACTAGTTAAATGCGCGACCGAGAATGAGAGTCAATTGTGCGGACATATATTCACATCCTTGAGGATTGCGAGCGGGATGGATAGGCATCACAGGCTCTGTCCCCATGCGTCTTATTGGCATACGAATCTTCGGTTGACGGTAGCGAGTGCAGTACGGGCACTCATCTTCTTTAGGAAATTCAATATGGACACAGGGCCACCGCATGTCTTATATAAGTTTGCCATTGTAGTCTCACGGCGTCCGTGAGTGGGCCCGAGAGCTTAATAATATGCACTTGAAGTATAAGGTTAGAGCCGCCCAGATATCTCGGTGTGGGTTATCCATAGGGAGGAGGAACACCTCACAGGCGCTAATGGAGTTAGCTCGAATTCACTTTCATGAGTTAAGTCGATAATTTCCTCGGATGAGGTATGCAGTGGCGGTGTCTGGAGAAAGAACGTGTGTGCCAATCTTTTATTTTCATTTTTTTCTTCTTCACAGCAGTTCTTACTAAGTTTTAGGTTCTTGGAATGGACATCGGTTTCCTTAGCTATCACAGAGATGCTTCGGTATGTAAATTACACGAAACACTTCTTATAAGCGTTATTAAATGCATTCGAGATCTCGAGGCAGCTGTAAGCTCGTCGTTATCCTTTACAAGCGATATTTAGGGTGGTTAAATCTTTTCTACGGGCGTCTAAAATCGATAACGGAGTATATTCACGGTCAACTGATGCCATTGAATAGTAAGGTGGTAGGGCACGTAGATTACATTCATCCAGTATATCGCGCCAGGCCACGGGACCGTCGACTTAGACCAGTAACCTCCGTTGGTGTAGTTCGGTTAATTTAGATAATAATATTAATTCGTAAAATTTATTTGAGCGAGATTACATTTATAATTTAGTAGTACCCCTAGCCGGGATAGTCGGTTAAGTTAGATCGTTAAGAATGGATTCGATAGCTTTCGATTAGAACTTCGATTTAGGCACAAACTCTGTGCGATTTCTAGAGTTAAGTGTTAAGTAACTAATCTAAATCCACTTATCATTACTTATTCACACAAGAAAAACAAATATCTCCCTCCATCTTTGAAGAGTTGGCCGAGACCCCTTAAGCACCAAACACAGATTCTTTCTTACATTTACTTATTTTTATTCTTTGTTAAGATCCTGCAAGAGTGATTGTTAAAGGGCACCTAACATCTTTCCTACAAATTTGAGGTAAGAAATTAGAGTTTTAGTTGATTTCTTATGTTTGACTTTGGTTGAGAACTTTAGCGTAAGCTGGGTACTTATGATGATTCTAAGTTTGTTATGGGTTTCTATAATTTATATAAGTGAGTAATTCTTGGTTTAGAGGTTGTTTAAAGTTATAGTTGGGTTGACTTTTCTAGGTTTAGTTGACTTTTTTGATGTTTATAAGACTTTAAATGTGTAGGGAGTTTAATTAGGGCGTTAGTGTAGTTATTGTGAGGTTAAAATGGTGATTTAAAATTGATTAAAGGGGGTTAGGAAGTGCGATTTGTAAGTTGAGTGCAGTGATATTTTTGGAGTATAGGTTATTGGTATGGACTTGAGAGTTTGACTAGAATGACATAAGTGATGTCCGAATGTTAAAGTAATAAGGTGGAATTACAGCGGGGGGCCGATTAGGTTATTATTGACGGGGGTTATTATTTAATTCATTTTATCCGTCATTTAAATTGTTTAAAATGTTCAACAAGAGTTGGTTGTGTATCTTCACAGAAGCTATGAAGTATAGTGGGTACTGATTATACATTACAGGTGTTTTTGTTAGCGTGATGGAAAGGGGCAATTACCGTGGTGTGTGTTTTGAAAGGTTTTTGTGGTAGCTAGCGGTGAGTACTATACCATGGGTGCTCACTCGTACTTACTAGAATTGTGTGAAGCCGTCATAGTGGTATGATTATGTGAGAATAATATACATGTCATTGTGGTATGATTGTGTGAGAATGATATACATGTCGTTGGTATGAATATGTGTGATTCATTTGTGTGATCCATGTTATGATTATGAGATTATATTTACGTGGCGTTGAAGATTTGCTTGAGGTAAGTAATAGCTTGAACTCTGACTTATATTCTAACTTGTGTTACGGCTTGTCGGCGTTCGATTTATGTGACCTTAAAACATTTGTTGTATTTACGTAATATTTTAATAGAAGCCCAACATGTATTTGGTGGCCTTGTCGGCATATACATTACGTGGCCTTGTGGGAGGTTGTGATTGATTTATGATTGTGAGATGTTTTAGGCGTGATATTTGGATATTAGATTTGGGAGTAGAGTAGTTGGTTATTGAGGAGGTGTTGGTTGGAGTTGGCCTTGTTTTGAGGACTTGATATCGGGGATTTGGCCGATGTTGGGATGATTAGGGGTTAGGTGACTGCAAACTTGCGGGGATATGTGTGTTATTGGCCTTATACTTGGTATAAGTACGGTGTAGAATCATTCTCAACTTTTTGCTATGTGCGTGTCGGTGTTGGCCTTATCTTGGTATAAGTGCGGTCTCAGATCTATTATCACTTTGTTATGTACATTGTTGGTGTTGGCACTTTTACTTTAGTATATAAGTGCGGTGTGAGATCTATTATCTTTCTTTATGGGCATTGTTCGTATTTGGCCTTATACTAAATTTATAAGTGCGGTGTTTATTAGCGATTGATCCGTTTCCTCGGTAGGCAGTTGAGTATCAGGGTGGTATACTTGTGAAGATATGAGATAGAAGGTGATGACTGAAGTTATAGTCGTTGTTGAGTCTCTGATTTCATGGTGGGTGATTGCGTGCTTTATTGAGACACTTACATTATATCTTAACATGCTTTTCAGGCCTTCTTTGGAATCTTATTGTATGACTTTATTGGTAGTCTAGCGTACATGGGTATTTATTCATATTGAGTATTATAATATTTATACTGTTTCGTTCCGTATGAGTAAGTTATTTGTGTTAAAGTTTTCATAGCTTTGGCTTGCCCACTTTAAGCTGGGCGGCATTTATTTGTGCCGGGTTGAGACTAGTTGAGGCAGAGGTTGTTGGAGAGTTTGTTAGAGTGGCTAGGTGGCTCGGGTGGTGAGGATCACCGCGGTCTCCTCATTTTTTGATGTGTTGTCAACCCGATTTTGATTGTTGTACTTTATCCGTATTGGCAAGCGTAGAGACATTGGACATCCAGCGTCGGACTTGTGCTTTTGTGGGATCTTTCAGGTAGGGCCTTTGCCGTTAGGTTTGGAGGAACCTTGTTGTTCCCAGCACGTATTCAGTTTTCTCTTTGCTTGAGAATGATTCTCAAGTTTCGAGACCACTTTCGACAAAATTCGAGTTATTAGAACATGACTTTTCAAGTGTTGAGCGGAAGCGGAGTTCTTAGGAGTAATAGTAGTAGGTAGCCATTATAATTCTACAAGAATAAGTAAATAAAGAACCATGAGAATCGGTAAACTATAAATACTTTAAACAACTTTACAAATAGAATTGTAAAGCGAAATACTAATGCCCAGATCTCACGAAATATTATTGTCAGAGCTATTATCTTAAATCAAGCGGCAACACTAAATACATTTTGAATCGGCATAATAGTAGTTATCAACCAATTGTAAAAACTACATAACTCTTTGTGTCATTAGCATCTTATTCGAAGATCTTCTTAGACTTTTATGTCTGGAAACAAAGCCAGTTAAGCATGCAATTAAGCCAAATAATTACTTGGAGTGATCATCAGCCCAGCAGCGTTAGTGGAAATCGCTTCAACATGATTGATCATTTGTCATATCAAAGTGCAAAACTACATAACTTTTGCCGTATGGTGCCAGATAATCTGTAGATATCGCTTTAAAATTATCTTAATCATTTCAAAATGGTAAATTATTATTACTTTGCTTTTTTATTTTACCATGCAATTGCCTTTATAATCAGCATGTATAACATGAAAAAATAAAACAAATGTGCACATTTAAAGAGGCGTATGATGAAACTAGACCACTATTACATTTTGAGCTTGAAAACAACATTTGGCCTATTCTGAGTTCTTGTCTTGGAATCTCCATGGCTCCATGTGAATTCTGATTCAAATACACTAATCTGACTTAGGCATCATGACTTGTGGGAGAAACAAGAAAATTAAATAAAATAATATAATATATTTCGGCGTATATAGATTTTACGGCAATGCGATGCATGAGGCAGAAAAAGCGTGAGTCGTATCGTCACCTCAAATTCCGTTCCATAGCAAATATATATGGGCAAAACATTAAAACAAATAAATACTTAATGTCATATATATTAAATAAAATGAAAACAAATGTGTTCGTAATTATTTAATTAATTACCCGTTATTTTACAATTAATTATCAATTAATGTAAATTTTAAATTTAAATATATTCTAGCATGATTAATGATGATTATTACAATAATTACCAACCTCTTAAATCATGGAATAATTACTTACAAGTAATTAACCAAAATTCAAAATTTAAGTTATGGCAAAATATTTTTAAAAATTATCAATTAATGAAAATAATTATGAAAGGGAAATATAAATCAAATTTAATGCCATTAGGAATATATATTGTCATCTTAATGAAAAAAATTTATGATTTAACATTAAAAACCAAAATTAATAATTACCAATAATTTTAAAACAAAAAATAATTAAATAAAAATGCATTTAGGGTTTTCTAAAATGGGCTGACGAACTTGATAGCTGAAAACGGCCTCGGCCTCTGATAAAACCGTGCCGCCCCGATAGCATAAAATACGGCCGGTGAACTATGTCAAGTGGCTGGCAATTCCGGCACGGGCGCTCTACTGTATGAGGTCATGAAGTTATTGTTAATTTTGTGGTCATTCGGTTTTCAGTTTTTCAGTTAATTAAAACTTTTGTAAAAAATGATTTGGAGAGCTCTAAAGAATTCAAAAATTCTAGGATTCTACTTGAACATCAAAAATATAGATTTATTGAACATGTCGATTAGAACTTCATCCAAAAACACTTCTAGTTTTTTATTAATACAGCTTAATCTAGAAATTCGATGAATTTTTGGAGTATAAAAAATTCAAAATTAGAAAACGTCTGGGATGAGCCAGAAAGGGTCATGAACACTGCAATTTAATTTTGTAATTACAAAATTTCTAACCCTCTGTAAAATGAAATGATTACATGAGTAAAAATGTAAGTGGTAATTTTTAATCACTTTCGATTCATGAAACAATTAAATAAGCATCAAATCATCAAAATCAATACATTGAAATGATGATTCGATCGATAATGAAATACATATAAAATTGGTTGATTTTTTCATATATATTAAATGATTGAGTAGGCTCTGAGGCATTGTTAGAATCTAGTATGAATTTATGCATGATAAACACCGATTAAACATCCAGGATCCTGAGTGATGTATATTAATCTAAATACAAAATATAAATGTATGAATCTGAGAATTATACATTCTGATAGGAAAACGAATGAACCCAAATCCTCCACAAGCGGCCAGAAAGCCCTTGAGAGTCTCTCAAAGCTTGTTGACACGAAGTGTCCTAGATTCTTGAGAGGGAAAGCGAGCCCAAGTACTTGAACTTGCTAAAGTTTGAAAGATGAATAAAATTGGAAGAGAAAACTCTGATTCTATATAGGGAGAGAGGCGGCTTTCTTAGAGAGAGGGGTTAAGGTTTTTATGATTATGATAAAAAAAACCTAATCCACTCTTTAAATACCAGTCCCAATTCCACTTTCGTTAAGCAGCTTCGTTAAGAAATCAATTTAACTCGTTAACTTAATTGAGCAGGTTATGTGCTTTTAATTAAATAATGAGTCCTTTAGTGAATTGTTCTATTTTAATTAACTTAGCAAGTCGATTAAAATGCAAGAAGTCATTATCGAATAACATCGAGTTAAATCAATTTCCAATTAGCAATTGATTAAAAGAAACACAATTTAACGATTGATGTTCACATCGATATATATTTGACAAATATATAAATATTGAGAGAATACATCTCTCGATATCACAATCGTTAATTTCGTTAAACGAAATATTTATTTAGTATAAATTGTATGTGGTGGCTACAAGCTCGGATAATAGTAAGTTTGTATAATAATAATAGTGGCCAAATTCTTATTATTATAGCGATTAATGGTAAAGATGCAGCAATGTTCGCTTAACCCTTAAATTATCATGAGAACCACTGGTAATATACAATTAGTAAGGTGAACAACTGAAAGTTCCGGTAATCTCGTTTAACTAATAGGTAAATGAATTGATATCTGATTGTCCTTGGCAGGCGTAATAAAAGGAATCAATTACCGTTGATTTTTCAACAAAATGTTCAATAATAGTAGTACAATTACTAGTCGCGATCATGATAATATCATTGATTATGCAGTTACAGATCCCTTAAATAATCATTTATAATAATAATGGTCAATTATATTATTATCGAGCACAGAAAGGTCAGCATACATCTGATGGCGTTGAGTTACATTTAAATGTATGAAATAAAACTACACTTGCTAAATCGGGAAGTTGATTGTAATCAACGAGATTCTTGATTGGGATAATTCTCTACATGCGTGTAATATATTGGATGAGTCCGAATTAATTGACTTGTTAGTTCGATTAATTGATTAGTTAAATGAGCTTGTAGGTTGTCTTATGATGACTTCGTTAGCCTTAGCAATTCTTGTTGGAAGCTTAATTGATATGGTGCTCCGTATATAAATGGCTTTTCATGATAATATCTTTAGATGAAAAACACACAAAACCACAACCTAAAAGTTGATTCTGACACTTCCTCTCTTGGGATGTTTCAAACTTTCAAGTCTGAGAATGAGAATTAAATTGCTTTGATTTTTGTTATCGATAGATATCCGATTCTAGTAAACTTCGAAATGCGAGTTGACCTTGCAGTGTGGACTAATTAGAATCTTACTCTTGGGTGCTTGGAGATTATGGATTTATGGTTGAGGCAGTTTTGTTGATAGGCTTCCATTTGGTTGTAAGTGTTCTTTATTTAGATCGGTTTATACGGTTTAAAAGTGATCACGTGTAGCGCCGCCCGAGGCTGTGGGAGTCGGTGCGTTATTAAATTTGATGAATTTGGCCTCCTGTGGCGCGGGTGTTTCGTTTGTCTCGCTCGCGTGCTTTCGGCTGAGAAACTTCACAGGTGAATTAAATCCTAGAAATCTGCAGTCAGCCTTTGACTTATGATGGAGTTAGCATAGGATGAGCTTCCGAAAGAAGATGCATGCTTGGTGGTATGAGTAAGCATTGTCTAATCATGTCAACATGCTCGCACCTGCCTTGCACATTTTTGCGGTCGAGTATTACACATAAATTCGTATTTCATGTTAATTTTATTCAAGTATAATTATAATTTTCCATCATAAAAATAATTAATTAAAGGTATTTTAATTCTTTTACAAATAAAAGAATGGTATTTTAACAAAGTTTCTAAAAGGTTGCTATGGTATTTAGCCAACTTTCTCGAAAACCTAATCATATAAGACTCTATGGAGATACTAAAATAATTCGTAGCACCATTATCCAAAAAAATTCTTAAAAACTCCTCTTGCAATTCGCTTAACTGAGTTTGAGGAAAGACATAAACCCCAACAAAGCAAGATTCAGCTTTATCCGGTTCGAAACGTCTAGCCCCTTATTACACCCCATATTATTTAACTATGTTGCTCTTATCGGGTCTGACGTCATTATCTTCGCCAGATTTAACTGCTTGTCACAATATTTACTACGTTAATTAAAAATAATTAAGAATAAGGTATATTTTACCTATATATCCTAATCCAATAACTAAAACAACAATTAATAGCATTAAATATAAAGTAAAACAAGTAAGGGACTTAAAAGGAAAAAGCAATGAAACGTTGTATTGGAATTGCAAGTAGCAATGACTGAAAGCAAAATAAAAATTGATACGATGTCAAGTAAAAAAAAACAGAAGGAGTATGAATCAATCTCAACTCTTCTAAAGGTTTAACATCATTTCTTGATATATCAAGTCGTACAAATCTCCTGTAACATATCAACATTCTAATCCTAGACTAGTGGAGAATTATTAAAATGCATAATTCTTGTGAAACTCTAGGACACACATATATTATTCTCTCCATTTCTATTTAGTTGATCATGTAGGTTAAACTCTTTATTAATAGACCAACTAATTTCTGATTTTTTAAGGAGAGAAAATTATCAACAGATAAAAATGAGAATATAAGGAGAGAAATTGTTGGAGTTGAAGACCATTTTCTGCATAGTGTTTTGTTTGTCAAACCGAGTGCACCATCGAGACCAAAGGGTCTCGATGGAATCTAAATAATGTTTTGCATCGAGTGCTGTCGAGACCGGGGAGGTCTCGATAGCCGAGTGCCGGGCGTCGGAAGTGCGGGGAATCGTGACGGGAGGTACCGATGGCGGGTCACGATGAAGTTGCGGTATGCTATGGGTGGCGTTGAGGCTGTCGAGACGGGGAGATACCGATGGACAAACAGAAAGAAGCTTAAATGAAGGGTTTCTTAAGCCTTTCATTATTCAATATCTTTTCGACAAAAACTATGCAGAGTTCTTCAGAGATCGTTGGAGTTGTTACTATAACTTGATTTGTATCACTTGATTATCATTCTAACTTGATTATCATTCTAAACTAAATCTAGAGTGTAGATTTGTCATTGAGAATACTTGGCACGAGCCCAGTTCGTGGTCTTACGGTGTCTTATGTGGTTACGCCGCCAGTTATAGTTGTCGAGAAGTTGGCTATATTTGAGTCTTCTTGTGGAGTATGAATTTCTTCTTTCGCTGACTGGCTGACCGGAGATGCCACCGAAGATTTTCGGTCGAATCACAGCACCCTTAGGGCGTCAGATGAATCGTATTCGCCGTCAGAAGTCGATAAGAATCAAGCGGTTAGTAACTTTGACAGTATACAACCTGCTGGATTATGAAGAGCCTTACGTGATGTCAACATCATACTACCCGGATAGCGGGTTCCATTGAAGTTGAGTAGATTCCCCGCTCTTTTACCTCGGATAACGGTTGTTACTGGCTGATGTGAACCTACATTCTAAACGAAACGAGATGCTAAGGTATGAGTAGATTTGTTGGAATTTGGTCGAGAGAAAAGAGATAATACAGACGTTGGGAAGGAATCTATAATGTCGGAGTTGAGTTGTTAAGTGGTTGAGATATTTAAAATCTAAGAGTGTTAAGTGGTAATCCTACGATCACAGATAAGATCATGGATCCTTAGATGCGTGAAGTTAAACTGCACCAAATAATCAAAAGAGTATCGGGTGATAATTATGGTACTGACCAAGTGTTATGGCAGTAGAGAGAATTAATTTAGTTGACGCATCATGACGGACCATCGTAGAAGACGGGGCAGCTTAATTTAATTTTGTCATTCACGCGAGGCGAATACGCGAGACAAGAAGAGAATATGTAAGTGTCGTGAATAGGGTTGATATTGGAAATTTATCTCGATGGATATTAAGGGAATCGGTGATGTTTCTAAATGGAAATTGCTGCCGCAAAATGTTGTAACGATTGAGTGATCAGGTGAGGTTATCGATCATCTAGATGCATTGGAATATGGTTGTACCGAATGTTGGAAAAATTGTATCGTGAAATTATGCGTGAGTACTCTATTAGAGGATATAAAATCGATTTAATGTAACCGAGCAGACGGGATAAAATGAATATTTTGAAGTTGATTGTCATCATGAAGTTCTAAGTTGCTTAAGTTGTCAATTGTTGCTTGAGAATAAAGTGAATAATGAAAAATTTTGGGACTCTATGGTAAAGAAAAGATGTTTAGTAGTACTCTACAAGAACTATTTAAGTTGAGATGGAAATTGATAATGATGGGTGTAGTAAGTCCGAGGAAGGGGAATTATCGTTGAGAATAAAGTGGACAATGGCAATTTTGGGGACTCCCATGAGAAAGAAAAGATGTTTAGTAAGACTTATTAGTAAACTATTTAAGTGAGATGGAAAATTGATAATGACGGGTGTAAGTAAGTCCGAGGGAAGCGAGGAATCAAGTGCAAGAAGAAAGTAGTGGATATATCAGTTGGTGGGACTTTAGGAGAAATTACCAGATGCAATGGAAAGTGTGACCTCTGTGAGCAAAGATACTAAAAAGACGAGACTATCATGTCTCAACAGTGTGTTATGTATCAAGTCGGGTACGAAACCATTCTTTCCTAGATAATAAAACTTTGAGACTGGATGTATACTGTTGAATAATTTTATGAAATATGATCTTAGCGAATGGTGATATGGCTATTTAAAGCTGATGATCAATAGGGATTTTGGGAATTAATGAACATGATTGAGATTAGGTTTAAACGAGATTTTTGGAAGTGTTTTGTTAATGTATGATTTAAGTTGTGTATAATCGTAGATGATGAAACGTGAAACACGGAATAGAAACATGGAATGGCAATATGTGAGTATATGTTATGCCGTGTAGATACGTGAGTCAGAACGGACATCGAGGATATGCTCCGGCTCGTGGTTCCGAACTTCTCCTGAATCGGGACGACGAGTTGCCCAAGATAGAGTTCGGCCACAACAAATGCCTATGCCGGGTATCGGGGATGGCACCATTTGAGGCATTGTATGGGCGGAGATGTCGCACTCCAGCTTTGTTGGAAACGAGGTATGGCAGAGGAAAGTCTACGGCTCCGAAAGTTACCGAGAGTTCAGAGCGGATCAAGTTGATTCAAAGAAAGATTCGAGGACAGCTTAGGATAGGCGTAAGAAGTAGCGTGCATCATCGCAGTAGACTTGTCGCTTTGAGTTCGCGAATCGTATTCCCGAGGGTATCTCCGTGAAGCGGAGTCAGTGCATTGGGAGGAAAGTAGTTGAGTCCTTCGTTATATTGGACCATTCGAGATCCTTTCGGGAGAGTTGGCTCCGGCGGGCGTATCGGTTGGTGTTGCCCCGAGTTTAGATAGGATTCATAATGTGTTCCATGTTTCCTCGCTTGAGGAAGCATATCCCCCGACGACCGTGATATACTGAGCTCAATTCCTCCCAAGTGGAGCTGGTGAGGACCTCAATGCTTGAGGAAAGCATCGGGTAGAGATTTTGGACCGGTAGAGATTTTGGACCGAAAGAGAAGCGTTTTGGAGGAGTAAGACAGTTGGCGTTAAGGAAAGTCCCGCGGAGGAATCAGCCAGGCAAGAGGCGACTGGGAACGCGGAGGACGAGACGAGGAACCGTTACCCGCAGCTTTGAGTAGATGCGAAGTTGTATTGCTTTTGCTCGATTTGGTATTTGATTTTGTATTATTATATCGTTTTGATTGTTTGAGGGTTGTTAAATTTCGAGGTCCAAATTTTATTAGGTGGGTGATTGTAATAACCCGTTACAAAAAAAAAAAAATTAATTTTTCGGTCGGCGGTATGACCTGGGATAGTATATATAATTTCGATGATAATATTATTTCTCAGAAATTTTTTTTAGTCGAATTGCATTTATAATTTAGTAGTTTTGCTATGGAAAATTTTATCTTTGGAATCGGGTTCATGAGATTTAAATAATGGAAAACCGGAGAAATTAACCGAAACCGAATCTTACTCGAAGTTTTTTAAATATCTCTTCATACCTATCTTCCACATCATCAGCAACATCATCTTCTTTCCTCTTTCTCCTTGTGGCCGATTTCCTTCCCCATCCCCCTTTGAATTTTTCTTCCATTTCTCTCTTCGGATTGTCGCTCAAACTCAAGATCGCTTGTAGAATATCGTTTCCCATCCTTCTCTTCGAAAGTTAAGGTAAGAAATTTCAAGTCTTTTTGAGATATTTCTTGGGTTTCTATACGGTTGACTTTAGTTGACTTTTTCCATAATTCAATTTATGATAAATCTTAGTTGGTTATGGGTTCTCGTGATGTATATAAGTGATTAATTCATGACTTAGAGGTCGTTTGAGGATGTTATATCGGGTTGACTTCGGGTTTTCGCTTGACTTTTCCGGTGATATTTTCTAAGACTTTAAACGTGTAGGAGGTTACGCTGGGGACCTTTATTATAGTTGTTAAGTATGTTAAATTGGTGATTTAAAATTGATTAAAGGTAGTTAGGTTGAAAAAGTGTTAATTCCAAGTTGAGTTATAATTGATATTTCGAGTATAGGTTGTTAATTATGGACTCATTGATTAACTAAAAATGACTTATAAGTTGATTTGTAATGATTAAGTAATAAGATTGGAATTATACTGGGGATCGATCAAGGTCCGATGGGATTATACCTGGGTAGTTTATCCGTCATGTTAGATCGTTTTAGAGATAGTTCCCTAAGCGTTGGTTATGTATCTTCTAGAACTGCATAAGAGTAGGTCTCTGATTATACTTTTCTCGGTGTTTTTTTAGGCGTTTGATCGTGGGAAAGGCGGTAGTTACCGTGGATTGTTCATGAGGTTTTGTGCTGGCTACCGGCGAAGATTTCTATCTCACTCAGCGTTACCTTACGATTCATTATAAATTGTGTGAACATGTTATTGTGTTATGATTACGTGAGAAACGATATACATGTAATTGTTATATGATTACGTGATTATATTCGTGGCGCTGTATTGCTTGAGGTAAGTAATAGGACCTGAACTCCCAACTTATATTTCGATTTCAGGCCTTGTCGGCACTTATGATTTCGTGGCCTTGTCGGGCGACAGTTTGACTGACAGACGTTTAGCCGTGCTTGGATATTGTTCGGGGAGTGAGTAGCCTGTTATTGAGGCGATGGTTGTGAGTTATCTATGACTCGAGGTGACTGAGTATGAGGATTTCACCTATGTTTGGGATGATTAGGGTTAGTGACTCTCCTTCCTTGCGTGATATGTGACTATATTGGCCTTATACTTACAGAGTAAAACAAGGCAGTCTTATACTTAGTGTGTATAAGAGCGTGTGCCTTGTACTTAGTGTGTATGAGCGCTGATGTGCCTTATACTTTGTGTATAAGTGCGCGCGGGGTTTTATACTTGTGTATAAGTGCGTTTTGGCCTTATACCGCGTATAAGCTGGTGATTATTGATTAAATTCCATTCCTCGCGGCGTAGATTCTGATTGAAAGACACGCGCACAGATTGGTATACTAGCGCGGATACGGTAGATAGGGAGGCTCATGACTAGAGTTTTAGTCGTTGTCGAAGTCTCTTGATTTCTTTCTCGAATTGTGTGCTACTCGAAACCTTCTATTATATCTTCATGTATTATGTTTGAGACTTCCAAAGTGGAATCACACACATGTTGTATGACCTTTTATTTTTTAATATTTTTATTATTATTTTTTCTAGTTTTGTCAAAATCGATTTTTTCATTGTGAGAGTATTAATAATGTTGGAAAATGAATTATTTCAAAGTCTATTTAATCTTTTTTTAAAATGATATTTTAGACTACTCCATGAACATCAATTTTTTTTGAATAATATTTTCTTTTTCTAAAAAACGATTGTTTATCTAAAAATAATATTCTCTTTTAATTTTTGCCTTTAGTTTTCTTATGACTCAATCAAAAACAATTTATTTTAATAGTTTTCTTTTTAATTTTTTAACAACCGCTTGTAATTTTCTCTATTACGACCAATAAAAACGATTTCTTTTATAATAATGATAATTTTAACTTCACAGAAACGATCGTCGAAAGCAACATCATGACATTGGGACATGAATACCCAAATCGAACTTCATTGCTTTAAAACGTCCGGGTGCTAGTTATTATGCACGAACGTAACAAACTTAGCTCACGATAAGGACTAAAATAATTTTTCGATAAACGACGTCAACAAAAAATTCATTTTCATGGAGTCATTAGAAAACTACGGACATGGCTTGAGCAGCACTTGGTTATATTTCACGTGACGGGAGGCACCTCTCACGACGCATTTTCCAAACCTTCCACCCACATCATTTATACGACGGTAACGGGTTCAACCTAATAAGCAATACGTAACTGGAACGAAGTATGAG
>JADFUC010001073.1:0-78043 GCA_019722365.1 Lithospermum erythrorhizon | reverse complement strand
AAGGCCCTCGAGGTCCACAAGTCCTTCACCTGAAACCGCAAGTGATCTTTGTCCTCTCCGTAGCCTCGTGGAAGCTCGCTGTACTGCCTCGTATTTTAAACAACTTCTTATTTTTTGCAAAGACTTACTTGAACGACATCTCCGTATGTCGCCCCACCTCACCGACCAGACGAGTAGCTTAACTGACGACTTCTCAAGATCATCTCTGCCCGCTGAAGAACCGCTTCACATCGAGCCGCCGCATAGCCTAAAGTAAAACCAAAACGCCAAAAAGTTATTCTACATAAATAAAAAAATAACTATTTCAATTAATTTAGACAATTGTGCGGACTTACAAATTGTACGATCTCTAATTCCAACTTCGCCTACGGGGACTATCTCGAGCGGACGGTCATCTCCTCGCATGGGGCGTTTTCAGCCGGTCGCCCCAAGACGCATCCCTGCTTCATCATCATCCCCATCAACGTCCTGAGACATGGCAGCTCGTGCGCCGTCCCCGTGAGTCCCTGGAAACGGTAGGAAAAGACCGCGAAGCCGGCTCGAACCCGACGTCAGTTTGCCTCGATGATGAACCGCTCGCCCCCGTATCAAACTGATGTCAGATCGGGAGCTGACCGCCATATCGAGGGGACAAGGAGTCATCCGGCTCCGCTATACGAATACCGGAAGTCCTCGGCCTTTTTGGAGGTCGGCCTGCCCCATCGTTCTCCACTATCTTCTCCTTCCCCTTCCTATTATTACCACCACGTGCCATCTGTACAATCAAATTAGAAATATTAGAAATATTTTAACTATTCAAACCATTCACAACTAACAATTAAGCCCTATTCACAACTAACAATTAACAACTATTCACAACAACTATTCACAAGTAAACAAATTTATTCACAACATATATAAAACTATTCACAACTAACAATTCACAACTATTCATAAATAACAATAACAACTTTTCACAACTAACAACTAACAACTAACAAGGACAACTATTCACAATTTCACTAACTACAATTCATTCACTAACAAGTTAACTATACCATTAACAATTTCTACTAACTAATTTAAACCATTCACTAACAATTTCATTAACTAATGCTTAAACCATTAACAATTAACTAATTTTAACTAAGTTAAACCATTAACAATTTGACTATGGGTTCAACCATTAACTAATTAACAATTTCATTAACAATTAAATTATACAAATTAACTAATTAACAATTTAACAATTAACTATACCTATTCAACCATTAACAATCAACTATACTATTCAACCATTAATAATTTAACTATACTAATCAACCATTAACTATTCAACCAATTTCAACTATTCAAACCATTCAAACGACAACTAATCAACTATTCAACAATTCAACTATTCAACTATACAACTACACTATATTCAACTATATTAAACTATATTCAACGATATTCAACATAATATACACTATTCAAAATGACGACTAATCAACTATTCAACTATATCTTAAACTATTCAACAATATTCAACTATTCAAATTATATTCAACTATTCAACTATATTCAACATAATATAAACACATTCAACTATTCAAACTATTCCAACAATATTCAAATATTCAATTATATTCAACTATTCAACTATTGAACTATATTCAACATAATATAAACTATTCAAATAATAACAATTCAACTATTCAAACTATTCAAACGATAACAATTCAACTATTCAACAATTCAAACGACAAATATTCAACTATTGAAACGGCAACTATCAACTATTAAACTCATAACTAATCGAAAAATTAACTACTCCAATATAACTACTTAATATAACTATTTCTCTACTATTCAACTACTACTAATTACCAATTTATCAATTATTCAACTATTTGAAATATTAGAAATAAACTAATTGTAATAATAAATAAAATAATAAAACAAATTAACATAATCAAATTAAACATAATCAAATAATAAAATTCAACACAATCAAACTAAACATAATCAAATATTAAACATAATCAAATAATCAAATAATAACAAAAATTAAACATAATCAAATATTAAGCAAATAATAAAATAAAATTAAAACATAATCAAATTACCTTAATCAATTGTAAAAGTGAGGGGCGATGGGGTTTTTGTGACTTTTGAGATTATTTTGGGTGGTAGCCGCTGAACCGTTAGGGGGCGATGGCGAGAGTGCGCGGGGAGGGGGCAAGCGGAACTACGAGAGGAGGGGGGGCGATTTATGAGGTGGTGCGGTGGCCACGTCAGTTGGGGGGGAGGAAATCACCCATGCTGGGAGGGGAGTAACGATTTACAAACGGGGGCAAAGGGGTGTTTGAATCGATGAGAATCGGGGCCGAATTGATCTTACTATTTTAGAATGGAGACTCGATAGACAGTGGTAATTTTTAATTATAATTATTTATCAATGGAGACGGGAAGGAGTCGGGCATATTTAAATTTATAAATGGAGACGGGAAGGAGTCGGGCATATTTAAATTTACACTATTTTTATAAAACATTGAGACGGTAATGGAGTCGGACATATTTTGTTTTTTTTTAATATTTTTTTAAATTTTTAATATCCCGACGCCATCCTCCGCCTCCAAAACCCACTCCATATAAAGCTCAGCTTGAGTTTCGCCAAGGAAGACCGAATTCAACCTCGACTCCATCCCGACTCCAAATTTGGAGTCGGTTTTTTCCCCGCCTCTTTTGCCGGTTATTCTGTGAGTGTTATATATAACTAAAATAACAAAGAATCATCAATGCTACTCTGATCTTTATGATTCAATTTTGTTACTAATAAGTACATATTATGAACTCAAATTGTATGCATATGATTATATATATATATATATAATTTGGTCATGCTGATGTTTCATAATGGACCGTTGATCATATATGTTTCAAAAACATTCATCATTCGACCACACATAAGCCTCAAAATGACCCATTCGATCACACATGTCAGTAAAAAGATTCATTTGGTTATTCTCACAAAAAGAGGTTAAGCTTTCTGAATTTTGGAAAGAAATTGACAGGGGTAAAATTGTCCAACATTTATTTTTGAAATAATTTTCAATTTTATTAAAATTTTGGGGCAAATATTTATCACATCCAAATATTTTATTTAAATTAATCTCATATAATGATTATTTACCCCTAATTTGTTTTAAAAAAAAAATAGGTCACAATTTAAACGGTTAACCTTCCCAAACTTACAAGCTGGCAATAGTTTGGGGCTAAAATATAAAGTTAAGGGAATAATCCAAGGTTATTTAATTAACATTAAAAATAGAAAATATCACTAATCATCACTAACATATATAAAAGTGTGAATAACGGTTGTGTTTCTTCCGTTTCTTCTATTTTTACATTATTACTTATTAAATTATCCTTCTCTCTAAAAATCTAAAAGTTAGGTACAAATATTATCCTTTTAATTAATAAGTCCTCCTTAATCGACAACCTGCCAGTTCTAATTTGTAGAATTAACTACTACCAAATATTAGCTATTCATATCATCATTGTTTGATTGCAACGTTTTCTATATCGATTAATGTCCGTTCGGCCATAACTATTACTTATTATAGGAAACGTTAAATAGATGATCTATTATTAAATTTTTCATTTACAAGTTGTTTATAACTATCAATTGTTGCACAGTGAGAGCCTCCACCTGATTTGTGGGGACGGATGTACAAATATTTATGATAATATTTTTCATTTGCAAGTTGTTTATATATTATTAGTTTATTACTCCTTCCATCAATATGGTTTTCTCATCACATGTCATTTTCAATCTTTAATAATAATTGGTGTTAGTTAAATAATAATATATTTTATGTACAACTATTGTTATAGGTGTTAGTTTAATAATCATATGCTTTGTGTAGAATTATCACATTTATTTCATGTACAAATATTGTTATTGTTATTAATAATAAGTTAGTTAAATAATTATATGTTTTGTGTAGAATTATTATTATTATTGTTATTTAATTTCATGATATGAATTTTATATATTGGAATCCATAAAAATTTAAATTATACTTTTAAATCATAGCAATTTAACCGACACATAACAAATAATTTGATTTATACTATATTGATGATTAATTGCCAATATATTAGTCAGAGTGACATCAAATCAGAAAGTAATATAATGATCTCTTTACGAACATCTCGCCAGATAAGATTCTTTTGGCTGACCGTAAGTTTTTATATAGTTTTAGAATAATTTTGAATTAAACATAAAAATGTATCAAATATTTGAGAAATCGATTGCATGCCTTGCATCGCTCGTCTCCTTTACTAGTATACTAAAAAGTGTGAAACTGTCACACTAATGACTCTCGAGATCCATGTGTTGGAATACCAATGACGAGTTAATCATGTGATGTGTCTAAATTAATCAAACTTTTATTTGCCAATTGTATTATGCCCGAGACATAGTAAAAATATACTAAAAGCAAGGAACTGTTAATTAACAAATTTCAAGGTTCGCTTAGAATACCACTAAAGAGTTAATTATGATACGCCTCAATAGATCGTGGTTGTAGATTCGATTTTAAATCCAATTCAACACAAGATCGTTTATAATGAAATTCGCACCCATGATGCGTGAAGGGTCAATGATATCGATAATTAACACTCTAATTATTTACCAATTGAGCTATATCGAACCATATTAAAAATATATTCTAGTAAATAGTAATAGACGGTGAATGGATAGGATTATACGGGTGGTGGGTGAAATGGAGTCGGAGAAAGGAAAGAGCCGAATTCTGATAATTGGGGTAACAGGTAGGGTAGGTTTGGAAGTGGCCAAAGCCGGCTTAGCAGCATCGCATCCCACCTTCGGCCTCGTTAGAGAGTCCGCCTTTTCCGAACCAAACAAGTCCTTAAAGCTCCAAACACTCTCCAATGCTGGCGTCACCCTTCTCAAGGTGGATATTCGATTATTTTAATATTCAAGTATGATTGTATATTTGTATTCGATGAATTAATTAACCAACTATAGGGGTCATTGGAAGATGAGGAAGCTCTTATTTCCGCAATTAAACAAGTGGATGTGGTGATTTGTGCTGTTGCATGGAACCAAGTCCTATCTCAGAAACTGCTTATTTCCGCCATCAAAACTGCTGCTTGCATCAAGGTCATTATTATTATTTCATTATTGCTGCCTGTTCTTAACTGCTTGATTACTTAATTTTTAATGTGTGATAAACAAGTGCTAATAACTGAGGCCTCTCGCATCCATTTTTCTTATTTTATAGAATCCTGAAATGCCTCACTTAGATGTGCGGCTTGTAGGGTGTGTTTGTTGCCCTTCACAACTCAAATACTCTTACTCAACTGGACTTCCCTAAATGATCCTGATACAAGTCGAATAATGTAGTTTTCCCTTCTTAAACTTGTGTTGGCATCAAGAGGTTCATTCCATCAGAATTCGGTCTAGATCCTGATAGAAGTCGAATTTCGGACCTGGATAATCATTTTTATGAGAGGAAAGCTGAAATTAGACGACTAATCGAAGCACAAGGAATTCCACACACCTATATATGCTGCAACTTTTTTATGAGCTACTTGCTTCCATCACTAGTCCAACCGGGCCTCAAATCTCCACCCAGAAACAGAGTCATGATTTATGCAGATGGGAATACCAAAGGTTGGGCAACTTCGTACTTACCTTAAAAATCAGCTGAAATGATATACTTGTAAGGAAGTTAGTATTCAAGTACATAAATGCCATATGTTCACATGAAATTAATCCACTCGTCTTTTTTCTTTTTTTGCTTTAATTTCTGAAGGCGTCTTCGTGAAGGAAAGCGATGTTGCAGCTTTCACCATCAGCACGGTAGATGACCCACGCTCATTGAACAAGGTTCTCTACTTGAGGCCTCCAGGAAACGCCTATTCCATGAATGAGCTTGTCCATATATGGGAGAGAAAAATAGGAAAGATTCTTGAGAAGATCTACATCTCAGGAGAGGAGCTCCTCAAGAAAATTGAAGGTAGTAAGTATGTACTTCATGTTAACTATTATATGAATAAAATCCCGAAATGACTGAAACACAACAAAGTATACTCGTGTTCTTCTGTAGATTTGTCACCATAATAAAACTAGGTGAGGATTTAGTCTTATGTTTGCAGAGATTTCGGAAGAGAATATTAAAATCCTGAGTTTATAACTTCAGCTAAACTATTACGATTGGCTTTCTTTGCTTGTTCCGACTTCTATATCTGAAGATGGAATGGTCTTCTTATTTGCATTTGTGAACGGGGATCAAATGTATTTCGATATTGAGTCAGGGGGTGGAGTCGAAGGGACCCAGCTCTATCCAGCCCTTAAGTATACTACAATAGAGCAGTTTCTAGACACATTAGTATAAGATAATATGTTTTTCATCAATTTTCACCAATATACTATGTCCTATAGTCATGTGAAGATTATGTTCTTTAAACTCTTGATATAATGAAATAGAAAAATAAAATGGTAATTTACTATTTCACGATTTCTTTTCTTGTTATTTGGCCGGAAGTAATAAATCTGAACTATTTATGCTGCTCTTGGGTTAGTCGGGAACTTAACTAAGAGAGCAAATTAATTTCACATTACTGAACTATATTTATAATTTAATTTCTTGAAGCTATGTCAAATATTAGCTATTGGTTTAGGTGCCCCTAGCGTCTTTAGCAACACCAAATACTTAGATATAAATGTCATGGGTTCAGCAATTAAATGGGGCGTAATCGATTGTTGATATTACAGGGGTAAATCTATATTTAATATTCATTTAAATTATAAATTCTTCATAATTCACGTAATAGCCCTAAAAGCTTGATTTGGAGCTGAATCTGCTGCTTATTTCGACAATTGAAGTATTTAATCTTGAGGATGAGTCATGAGAGTCCTGAAATTAAATGTAGATGTGACAATTATCTTTGTGGAGTTTGTGAGTTTCAACTGAGAAAAATCACAGAGAGGTTTGTCCAGATGTGCGAATGGGGTAGAATTTCAGACATTTAAAAGCAATTCTTTCTATTTGAGCTTTACTAAGATGATTTTCTAAGTTCTTTAATGGTTTTCTAACTTAATTGTACTATCTTGGTTTTTAGGAGTGGATCGATGAACCCGATTTCGCCCTTGTAGTCTACGTGATGGGCTACGATTGAAGAGCCGAGAGAAACAAGTGAAGAGATGTTAGGATTTACAATTTGTGTTGTTATTACATAATTTTGTTGGTGTTTGGTAAATGCGCTTAACTATTGTAATTTGTGTTGATATGCGATTGCTATTGGGGTTTAGGCCACTTAATTTGGGTTGAATGTGCAGGTGCTTAATATTCTCACACCCTTAATTTATTTAGATTCTGGATTATTTACGAATTGTTAAAAAGTGAATTTCAGGCAATTTAAGCAAAATGGGTTGAACTGAGGGAGACGGTTGAATAGTTAAATAGTTCGGGGAGGCGAGTGAATCATGAGGCCATAGTTAATTTCTGGAGTCATAAATAATTAGCAGGTTCAGTCGCACTCAGCTGACTTTAGGGTATTAATGATGGATCTGAGGTATAGATTATTTGTATTTAAACATAGCAAAAGTGTGACAGGTAATATATTGAATCAAGTACGTGGAGTTTAGTCTTTATATGCTCATCTATATCTGTCTATATCATGCTATAAAGATGCTTCGATATGTTAAGATTGTTCTTATTTTTATTACAGAACTCTTTTTTAAAACCCCACGTCCTACATATTATTATTCATTAATTGACACATATAATTAGTTTAAAATCATTACTATAGTAAATAATTACTATTTGTTTATTCTCTTCAAGGACAAGCTTTTCATTCAGATAAAAAATATTACGAGTTTATATGTTTTAAAAAATCTAATAGTCTGTTTATATACAATTATATTTTCGTTGTAGTATAGACACTATATAAGTAATACAATACAATGAAAATAAAATATGATAATGTTATTAGATATTTATATCAAAATATTTAAAGTTAAACTACGTATTTAGAAGTAATTCGATATTTTTATGATAATAAATTATGACTTTAACATATATATAAAAGAAATATTATAACCATAAATATAAATATATAATATTCCAAAATAAATAAAGTTGTACAATTTCAATTTTAAAACCTAATATATTTTAAATAAGTGATGTTTAACTAATTTGAAATGAAAATGTCTCTAAATCATAAATAAAGAATAAAATTAGATTTAATTAATTAATTTAAGTTCATTAATTTGAGACTAAGTACAGTCAAATTCTCAATTAATTTTTTTTAAATCGTAAGTTAGAAGGATCTGCTTGGTAAATTTATGACTAAATTTATTTCAGATTTTAGGGATTTTAACGTAACTCTCTTACTTTAAATAGTTCTTTCAATAATATAATAATAATTATATTTTCTTTGTAAATATAAACATTATATGAATGTCTGATACATGAAAATAAAATACTGAAATAATAGTATTGGAATATTTATATCAAAATGTTTTGAAGTTAAACTTCATTGTTTAGATGTTTCGTATATATCATGAAAAAAAATGTACCAACCATGAATATAATACTGTATTCGAAATAAATTACAAAGTTGTACAATTAATTTTGAAACCTAATATATTTAAAATAAGTGATAAAATATATTTTGAATTGTTTTTGATGTAACTAATTACTATATAAAGTAAAAAGAATAAAATTTTAGTATAAATGAAAGTTTAGGATTTACATTAAATGTATTTAAGATAAAGAAATGCAAATTAATTCACACAAAGTATTTTCTTTTAAATCTACAGTTTGAAAGGTCAGCAGTCATTATGACTCGTTATTTCAAATTTAGGAGTTATACATATAATAACTCGCTCTTTCATTAGTTCTTCAATAGTACAATATACTAATTATATTATAAAAACTTTATATCATTTTCTGAAGAAGAATAAAATAGCAACCACTTGTTATTAGATATTTATATAAAAATATTTGAAGTTAAACTACGTATTGGAGTAGTTTGACATTTTTATGATAATAGACTACCAGGCAATAGATTCATTTCAGAACAATTAGCTTTGACCTAAATTACTTTTATTCACTATAAATTGATGTCGTTACTGGATTCATTTTAAAATACTTTCTAATATTATTTTATTTTAACTTTAACTGTAATATATATACTAAGAGTAATTAATTATTAAAGTTGTGTACCGAAGAATTGAAAGTCGATTAATTTGGAAATGGAGTTAGGTAATATCTTAGTAAAGTATTGTAAACCATAAGCATAAATACAATAATGAAAATGAATAATTTATACAATAATAATTTTAAAACTAATAAGTTTTAGTAAACACATTTAATTATTTTGAAGTAAGTAATTACCAAATCATATGCAAAAAAAGAAGGAAAATTAAATTTATTAAATTTTTGTGTAAATGGATTACATTAGTATTTTAGATAAAAAGAATCGCAATTAAATTCATTAAATGTTTATTTAGATGTAAGTTAAAGCTTGGACATTATAACTCATTATTTCAAATTTTAGGAGTTACACATAATAAGCTTCTTTCATTAGTTCTTCAATAATATAATATAACGACTTCCATTATTCGGATAAAGAACTTCGTATTTATAATTTCTTCAAACGATATAATAAGTATTCCACTTTATTATTAAACCAATGATTAATAAAATGCAAATCTTTGAGATAGATCTGATATTGAATATATAAATGTTCAGGCCAGCCCATGAAGTTTCTCCACAAATTGATTGCATGTTTGAGTAAGGTGGCAGGAGGCTAAATGAGACAGTGAATTATCTATCTTTGAATTCATAAGTATGAATTAGAAGAATCTCCAAAATTACTAAATCAACATATAAGTAAATACCTTAATAAATTTCTTATGTTTTTCTAGATTTTGTCTTTCCCGTATTCTGACGGAATTATGAATAGAAATGAATCTGGTGCTTAACCGTTATAATGTGAAACTAATTATATTAATTCTTTTAATAATTGTTTGAATAATCTGACTTTTCACTACTCACCTAAAATTTAAGTCTTTCCATGAGATTTCTTTGATAAAATGGTACTGCATGGATAGATTCTATATTTAATCTAAAACAAATTATTTAGGATATTATATACTATATAACCCATGTTTATTCTGATTGTTTCTTTAGTATGCACATAAAAGAGATATGTTGATATTTGGAATATTCAATATAATGAAACCTAATGATAAGTGAGTCTGAATATCGATTAAATTTTTTTATTTTTTATTTTGGAATATTATGAGTTAATATATTGAATAGATTTTCTTATATATGAAAGAAAATATCACAATTCGGTGAAAGAATACTTTATTATGCATAAAAATATATTGTTCGTTTAGGTAGCAAACAATGTCTTCCCTAAGCGAGTTAAACTGATCTGTGCATAATTTCATTTGATAAACACCAGAATTCCATAAAAGCTTAAGATATAAAATGATATAAATTAATCAACCACATAAAAATAAATGGACTCGGAAGCAGATAAACTTAAATCCCATGAAATCCGCTGAAATCTCTCAAATCATGGTTCAACTGTGAAATAATATCCTCTAGTTAACGCTTGCTGAAACGAACTGAGTACTTGTTTTTCGGTTTGAAAGATGAAATAGAAGTGGAAGAAAAACTTCTTCCAGTTACCCAAAGAGGCATTTATTTTTGAGAGAGGTGGGTTTCATGCAGTTCTTATGTCATGAAAAAACTAAATCCCTCTTAATACCAAGTCCCAAAAATTTCACTGGTTAACTTGAATTAGACCGTTATGGCCTCTAATTAAATAATGAGTTACTAAGTGGTTTATTTCTTTTGAATTAGCAACAGGTCAATTAAAATACCTGAAGTCACTATGAATAATATCAGGTTATTCACTTCGATCTCAATTAATTTAATTGGTTAGACACTGAGTTTAACCAGGTGGTCTTTCATCGGCTTATATATTTAACCAAATATAAATAATACATTTACCAATATAAGTCTACAATTCATTTTCATTTCGAAATGTATTAGAGAATATAAATTGTGTGTGTGTGGCCCAGAGGCTTGGTTAATGTTGGTGTATAATAATAATTGACCAATTACTATTATTATAGCGATTAATGAAGTAAGATCTATGATAGCTTCATAACCCATAGGTATCATGAGAACCCACACACTAGTAATACTCACCATTACTAAGGTGAACCTTAGTTCTAGTATTCATTTCTTAAACCCAGTAAATGGAATTGATACTAACAGAATAATAAAAGGGAATCAATTCTCATTGATTTCCAACACTCCCATTTTACCCTTGGGCGATTACCTTGCAATTAAATTTATGTGATCTTCTTCATTCAAGTAATGTCGCAAATACCTAACTTTCTTTCTTTCAGTATGAAGCTGAATAAGCATTTATGGCGTCCATAAAACCAATCAAATTACAATGTGTGAGAGGCTGAGATATTCCTTGTATATCAGGGCGGATAAATCCCTCCCAATATATAAACATCCTATCGTTATACTCGATGTGTGATATTGACATATGCGTTATAATCCCAGCTTAAAGGCGGAGCGTTCAGTGCGTCATCAGGCTTATATAACAGATAGTTTCTCTCGTAAGGTCTAAAATTATAAACTAGTTAATAATAATACTTCGGACTTTATATATATTATCTTCTAAGGTCGTTTCGATTAAATGCCGAACTCCCAGTCCTTGGACCCCATTAGCCCACTAGTATTAGTACAAGGGTCATGCGGGCTAAGATGTTAATCATGTCATTTGATTCTTGTCATTTTAACTATCAGCATCGGCCAATGCCTTTGCCTATCCCTATTTCTAGGCTTGAAAGTTGTATAAACAATTCATCTTGCCTCTCTAGAAAACATAGACTAACCTAGAGGTTGCAACTTTTCCTTTGTAGGGGATAGAATGCATGTATGTATATATTTTCAGCGGCATGAGAATATTAAATAATGGGTAACTATATGAATGAATCAGACTAATATGGTTGGTTAATAGGTTCAAATGAACTTTGAAAAAATTATTCGAGAGAAGTGGAATGGCTCCCATGAACTTTGGTTCTTCAAAGTAGAAAGCCAAACTTGGTTGGATCTGCTGAGAGGATCTCAGCCGGATGCATGGCAAATCCCAAGCTTGCATGACTTCTTCTCATTTCACTGACACTTAAAAACCAGGATAATTGATTATGTCGCATCTTTGCATTGAACTAATACTTAAGCATTGCACATTAACCGGTCTCTCGGCGGGGGAATCATTGATGGCCCAGATTATCTGAAGCATAGTCGCTACTGACTATAGTTAAATGGTTTCTTCCTTCTCAGGAGTTCTGTCTTATTAAATGCATATTATTTTAACAACATTACCAACAAAGCAGTTGACTGGTCAGAGTTGTATCTTAGTTTGAAGTTCCATACTGGTTTACTCACGAGCACTCTCGCTTCGGTCCTGCTAAATTATAGCTAATAGCTTTTCATATATTTTAAGCTGTCCATATCTACTACTCGCATTCAGTTACAAGTAGAAGATCCATGGCCCAGTCCATTCCGTATAACTATATTTACCTCTATTCTCTTAAAGTTACTACCAAATATTCGAATCATTGAATACCTTTTAATGAAACTTCACAATTCAATCAGAATGGAAGTACTTTCGTCATGGTTGATGCATGACACATGATATATTGGCGCCTGATTAGAATCATATTACTATGTAATAGACTTGACCCTCTCATTAATGTAGAGGCGCTACTAGGTAAGTTAGACCTCAATGAAGGTTCTTATAAATAGAATTGTCTATTTATAGAATTTGTCATTACAAGAACAATGCAGGTTAAACATCTTAAACTTAACAGAAAATATCATGCAAGCTTCAGCATGTATATAATGTGGTGATCATAGCATGTGTCACATATAAACTGGAGCTCCACAAATGTACCCAAAGAATCTAATCTCTACTATACCCTTTAAGGTTGTAGGAAGGATTTCTTCAACATTTAGTGAATAAAACTTCATTTATTTATCTTGCGGTTAAACGACAAAACAACCTTTAGAGACAAAGAGTTACCATCCTCTTGGTCTTATTGATTTTCATCAAGTATCAAAGTGAGAGGAGGGAATATAACTCCATTATACTCAATCTTTAAGTTTACAACTTTAGATTCTAGTAGTATAAAACTTTCTTTTACGTACTCGCTTGAGATGTAGGTTCCAATAACAATGTCAAGTATTCGTAAATCGCGATCATTACTTAGGAACATTCTTTGGATAACTTGTATACCCACGTATTTACAACTTGGAATATCAATAAGAAAGTCAAGAAATAAACATGAGCATGATCAACCCAATGGAATAATTTAATATTGGTTTCTCGACCAATATTTGATTATTACTAGTGCTCATTCATGAAATACATTTATTACTTGATGATTCACCATCAGAAAAGTAATAATATAGTATAATGCTACTCTAGATGAATCACCATCGAAGATAAAATAGGCTTTATGCTCAGCCCATCTATTCACATCTTATTTCACTTAAATGACCTCAGTCATTTATTAGATAATATTATTCATATTGTCATTTGTATGTTTCGCGTTTGGCTTTAAATGCATCGAGAGTGGATATATGATCTCTTTCGAAGAAAGAGGTTCCTAATATTAGTTTAGTATCTCTAGAATACGTTCCAAGTCACATATTTATTTCCACTATTTGCTTCCCTGTGAAGACTCTATATAACTACACCAATAAATTGCAGTGACAAGTGGAGTAGGGAAATTAATACCGACTTCCTTACAGTTTATGTACCAAAATGACTTCATATAGCTTTTGGATCCCTAAGTTAAATTATGTCTACTCTTGGTGACATAATGCTAATTATCCTATCTTGAACGTTCAAATTTTGTTTATCAAACTACAACTCTGGACAGACTAACAAATAATTCAAACTAAAGATTTTCTTCAACCTTAACATGTGAAATTATTTCATTCTCTTTATGCTTGACCACGTTAAACACAATCCTTACTTGTATTACTCAACTAATGACACATCTAAGGTTAGAGAATAAGAGTATCTTGGTATGTAAAATTGAAAGATCTCGTCCATTCTGTGTTTGCTGGGTGGGCACATTCCCTTAGTCACGTATCTTAACAAGTACGTTTTCAAGATTAGAGGCTGTTCATCTTCGGATGATACTACTTATATTGATGAAATTCTTGATGTTCATATGATAGCTCATTGCTTATCATTTGGTGTAATGAACAGGCATTTCGAAATCTTCAGACAGCACATATTGAGCATTGACTTCATTTAGACTAAGCAGAACCTCCAGTCTAAGTAGGGGTTGAGCAGTTCACTCTTCTTCAAATTCTCTCAAGTCTTGTTCTCTTCAATTAACTTGTGGCAAACATGCAAGGCTTAATTTTAGACTAATTGAACACTCCAGCATTGGGTCTAGTAAGGAGTTGACTTGGTTCATCTTTTCAGTTATACTCGAGGTCTTTGGTGAGGGGTCGTTATCCATTAAGTATTGTTAGATGGTTTGTTGTTCAAAGGTGTCCTTTTAAGAAGAGTAAGTGTCTTTTTATGTCAGAGATCCTTGATGTGACGATAATGGAATCCAATAGCGACCCTCTTTCTACTCTTTGAGTGCAAAGAGCTAAGTTTAGAATCGGAGCTGTCTTCATGGAGGTTTAAGCGTATTGCTCTTATAATGTGATGCTTTTCTTGAACTTTACATTTGAATATACTTTCTTTAACATATTGTCTTTAGCTATTTTATACTTAGCTCATATCATGATTAAATCATGATGAGTCAAAACTAATTGTTCTAAGCCAGACATTATTTGGAATGTAAGTTGCATCAAATCTCTCTTTCAGTCTCATAAATATTCTTGGAAATCTAACTTACTTTCTATGTTTTAAAGTTCGAAATAAACAGGCAGAATCTCATGCTTCAACACCGTTCCATATTCACTCAAGTGACATGAGGCCCCGAATGGATAACTTTACTTGTTCAGTTTACAAACCATAAGCTTTTGTTTACATTCTACAATTCATGAACCATGTTCATTATGTTAAAAGCTGAATATAATCACGTGTCTTGAAATGTAGATACACAACATTCAAGATCATTCAATGGTTTTTACCAATCAGTTATAAAGATCGCTTCTTTATTAACCCCAAAACTTGTTTGGTGGCTAGAAACTGTCTGACATAATTAGTCTTGTAGCGTACATCCACCTTTGATTGAATCAGAAACAATTATCCTTGATCATATCATCTTGACTTTTAAAACTGAGACAAGTTAATATAGTTGATCAAATGATCTTAAATGTTTGAAATTATGTAAAGTTTATCATCTATCAGCGTCTGACAGGTGCAATGGTTGAAGAAGATCGCGTTGTAACACTTTATTTTCTAATCATTAGGATTCTGTTATCAAGTCATGCATTTAGTTTGCCCAGCTGAATGAGTCAAACTCTTCTAGGAAATATTTTAAAAAGCTTCAAAGCAGTCAGTGCATTATTCCTGTGAAATGAATTGTAAATATAATGTCTTGAATCTACTTAAAATGTACAATTGTCGAGATCTATACTCGCTTCCAGGCAATGACCATACATTTTTGAATCAAATTATAATAACAGGTTATCAACCAATTAGTAAGTAATATACAAGAGTACCAAGTCTATTATACTGATTCATATATTGCATACATTTGAATCCAATGAGAATAGGTTACCAATAATTCTGGCTTCTATCGCTTCTTGTATCACTTAGCATACCACTCACAGATGCTGCGACTTTGAATCTCAAATGGAAGCCGGTTAAGCATGCCGATTAAACCAAATAGTTACTTGGGTGATCATCGAAAGCCACTGCGTTATTGAAATGCATGACGGCAAATCAATTTAATCATATCAATCTGCTTATACTTTGCCATCGCGGTGTGTCCGGATAAAGCAACCGATTTCACAACTTTTAATTTAACGATACATAACCCATTTTGAGTGGGTGAGATTAATGTTATTTAACTTTATTTAACCATGCATGGATACTTTATATTCAAACAACATACAACATGAAAATAAAATAAATAACACACATTGAGGAGATATAGATGACTCCTGAACCTATTACGTCGACAACAGTAAATACTAAACAAGCATAACAGAGAGTCATATAGAAACATGACTTACTTAAACATCAAGTTCCAAAATTCATCTTTTGTGGAATTACTATCTTGATGCCACCCAGCGACATTTATACTACTACTCTAACCCAACTTAGGCAATGCTTGAATTAAATAAATAAGAATATAGCTCGACTCGGCGAATTAGTTTACAACATTTCGATGCAGCAGACCGTAAATAAATAAATTAAACTGAGTCCTCCTATTTTCATTTTAATTCTGTATTATAATGAAACATTAAAAAGCTGTTAAGAATGATAGAGAGTAATGTAAATTATATTGAATAAACTTATGAAAATACATGACCAAACTAATATAATTTACTAGATGCAATATCAAATACTTATGGTAATAATAGTAACTTGGTACACAAGTTATTACTAAAACTAATATGGTAATAATAATATTAATACAAATAATATTGACACACCACCGAGTTAGTAGTACAAGTAGCCCAGATATGACTTGACAATGAATCTCAAGCTGATTGTCTCGTCGTTTTAATTTGGGCTGGGTTGATACATAGAGCGTAGATATAGTCCATCAAACAATGCATCCCGTACAAACAATGATACTACGATATGTTTCGGCTCTGAAACACGGTTCTGGCAAATGCAGCGGTATCGCGGTGCTCACCCTGCGCCGACACCTCGGCTTTCAATGCTTGCTTCAAACCTTTCAACCACTTTAGCTCGCGCGTCACATAGCTAAGCTCGATACTCCGCTTCGAGACGAGAAAGAATGCCGTATCTGTTCTTCGACTTCCGCGAAATAGGTGAAGAACGAGATGAATAATCGTCGTCGAAGACATCTGCCCAATCAGGTATCTATCCGATGGTAGTTCTTGCCCGTGATACACCACACTTTGGGATGGAACCACCATAGAAAGTGGCCCAATGATCTTCCTTGATTGCACGTAAAAGCCCAGGCTAAACCTTTTTGAAAAGCCTAAATCCAATTGAGTAAAAGCCAAATACAGTCGACTGCCAGTATGATGTTACCACCATCGGCCGGGCGGGGACTCGTAGTAACTTTTAAAGTCGATCTCAGATCTTCATAAAACTTCTTCATCAAATTACTCTCTCACCTCCCTCGAACTCAAACAATTTGAGTAGAATTGCCGTATGTTTACCATAAATGAAAACATCGGCGGATATACATGGCGGACCATCAACAATCGGGAAATAAATTAGATTTGAACCGAAGAAAATCAAACTTGAGGATTGAAATGTATCATGGGGCATACGTTCTTTTCGAACCGAGAATAGTTGTTGCATTTAACTTCTTTGCGGCATACATCATAATTCTACTCAACTCAAGAAGTAAAGCTAAAGCTAATCTTCTCAGCCTTGGAAAAAAGTCAATCACAGATAACCAAAAAATCAAGCGTCTTTCAATGAATATGGAGTTCTGAGGAAACTTTAAGCCAGCAAAGATGAATGTAATTACGAACTTTAAATAACCGTTCAATGCCTTAATCATTTACTTGACGATATCATTTGGTCATTGATACCCTAAATAATAATATTCGTCGAAGTAAAAACATAACTTCAGTATCTTGAACTTCAAATAATCAAAATCAATGGCATTATCGCCGCCGGCGGAAACAAGCGGTAAAATATATTGGTGAGTATGATACTTCGCCGGAAAGAAGAATCAATAAGCATCGGGAGGCAGCCATTCTTTTCGAACACATCGGACTTGACATAAAGGCAGCCTTTTCTTTTGAACCGCTTCAAAATTAAAGGCAGGCAGGAGCTTTGGGACAAATATTGCAGAGGCAAATCACTGAGAGGAATGTCATCGACAAGAAACTGACGATCTGACTTCCAGCATGTCGATTGTTAATTTTCTCCCTTGAGTTGGAGGGAGAAGGCATGACGACTCAGCCAATGGAATACTAGTGCAACGATTGAGACTAACATAGCGATTAGGTTAACATAGATGCTGCTTCTACTTTCCTAAATACAGTACTCACCTTATAACACGTTCTCCATCATCAATCGGCATACATATAAAACACGAAGAACACTTTCGATCTACCTCGAATCGATCCATGTAGAAACAAAAAAATATGAGCCGTGGATTTTTCTTCTTCGATTACTTTAACCTCACAACTGGGTTGAGCAGCAGAAAAATAGCACAGGCCCAATGCTTCCTGACCATTCAAGGCCGATCAACACTTCTGCGAGGTGAGCATAAAGCATATAATAAGAACTTTGTTTTGATCTTCGGCCGATTCGGCTACCATATATTTTAACTAATCATTGCAAATTCCATAAATGACCTAGCCTTGTGGAATACTCATTAACACCATGGCAGCTTTGATGAAGCTATATAGCAGATACTAAAATAGTATGTCTTCATGAGAACAAATAATAATAAATAAGCGAAATTCCGTCGGTGAAGACCAATAGTTGTAATGGTGTAAGCGAGAACCGGCGTCGCCCGTAAATAGGTAATATGATGGCAAAAGCGAAGCAACAATGAGAAAACAAGATTTTTATCCAGCGGTGGGTATCACATTCTGAAAACTTCGCGGCAGGCGGAAAATCTCGAGGATCTTGTGCATGTGAAGGCGATGATAATAATTATATTGGAATAAACAGAAAATACATGACCAAACTCGCTCCTAATTTATAGATACAATGTCATGATAATATTAACTTGGTACCACAGTTATTACTAGGCTAATAATAAATAATAAATATAATAATGTCTTATTCAGCAAAACATATAAATGCCTTGTGTCATATATATTGGAATGAGATTAATCTTAGTCACAGATAATTAATTACCATTATTTTAGTTAAATTATCTACAATAATATAGAGATTTTTGATTTAAATATGTTCTTGCATGAGTTAATGATAATTATTACCAATAATTATCAATACTTAAATCATGGAATGATTTTTACTGAAGTAGTGCTCAAAATTCAAAAATTCAGTCACCACTAAAGCTTAATATTTTCAAAATTATGATTAATGAAATAATTATGAAAGGGAAATATAAATCAAATTAATGTCATTCAAAGATATATATTCAATTATCTTAATGAAAAAATTTAAATTTAACATTTAAAGCAGAGTGTAATTACCAATAAATTTTAAAACCAAAAATATTTATATACAAAATCGTTTAGGGTTTTCTAAAGCGGATGACGAACTGCTTGACCAAAAACCGCGGCCTCCGGCCACCCACGAATGACCACAGCGCCGGCGGTCTAATATAGGGGCTGCGACCCGGTATCTGGAAGTCAATTCCGGCACCGGGCCTTTCCGGAAGCGTTACGTTGATAATTCATTGATTTTAGTTTGCTGATTCTTTTTGTAAAAAAATGAGTTGGAGGCTAAAAAATTTAAAATTATAGGATTTTCTTGAATATCAAAATATCTTATTGATTAAACCAAATTTATAAAAAGCTTAACACAAGGTTTTTTAAAACTAAAGTCACTGATCTAAATTCAGCAGTTTTTTAGATATAAAAAATTAGTGCAAAAGAAAACCAGCGCTTGAACCTCAAAGGTCAAGAACACACAAATTTAATTTACATGTTTTAAATTTCACAACCTCTTTAAAATCGAAAATGATTCTACCTCAAATTAAAAATACAAATTAATCAATTTTTAATCCCTTTCAATTAATGAAACAATTAAATAAACTTCAAATCATCAAAATCAATACATGAAGTAGTGATTCCAACCATAAACATATATAAAATAGGTTGATTTTTTTTCTATATTATATATTCATCAAAATTGACCATATAAATAAATCAAAATTAACTAATTCTCAGCACTTTAATCAAATTAGATATATATCAAACTTGGTAGGCTCGAGGCCCTTTGATGCAGAATCTAGTATGAATTTCATTTGTGATAAACACCAAATTCATACATCCGGATCTCGATGATATAATTAATCAACCCATAGAATGCTTACATTTTCAACGGGCGAATGAACCCCAAAATCCCCACGATGTGCCTACGTAAATCCACTTTAAAATCCTCTCCAATGCTTGTTCAACGCCGGGAAATGATGTCCTACAGATTGCACACACCAAGAGGAAAGCAGGCAGTACTTGAACTTGCTAGAGTTTGAAGATGAAATGAGAATTGGAAGAGAAAAACTCTTCGATTCTCGAAGAAGCGGCGCCTTTTGAAGAGAGGTGGAGGTTTTCATGATTCTTATGTGTGAAAACTAATCCTCTTAAATACCAAGTCCCAAAATTCCACTCGTTAAGCAACTCGTTGAAATCAGGTTTAACTGAACTTGGTGAACGTTGAGCCCCACTCCCTGTCATTAAATAATGAGTTACTAGTGAGTTGTTCTATTTTAATTAACTTAACCAGTCAGGTAAAAATATGATCATATCAGAATAACATCAGGTCTGGTGTTTAATTGATTAGACTTGCAAGTTTAACCAATTGATGTTATTAACCACTTCTCTTTTGACAAATATATAAGCCAGAAAATAGGCTACAAATACTCCTGCAGTCTCGTTTAATTTCATTCATGAAATATTATTATCATTGTATGTGTGTGACCTTGAAGCTCAGGATAATAGTAAGTTGCAATAATAATTGACCAATTACTATTATTACATTAATAAATGGAATCTAGCAATCGCTTTCATAACCCACCCAAATTATCATGAGAACCCTTTAGTAATATACCATTACTAAGGTGAACACTAAGTTCCACAATAATCACATTTAACCAACCGGTAAATGAATTGATACACAATTTAGCCATAATGGGCATAATAAAAGGGGAATCGATTACCATTTGATTTCCAGCAAAACTGTCAGTCTAACTAATAGAATTTTTTTTAATTTGATTGAGAATAATTTCTTAGTGATAATATGTTTATTAGTGATAAATGAAAATACTTTATATAAATGAAATGTAAAGTAAATACAAAGGGCCATATTAATTGAATCTTGAATAATATAATTAACAATAATATGTTTGCATATATACTTATTTAGGCTTTATTCGCTCCCTCTTATATTTAAATATAGAAATAAGTGAGTCAATTGGTACATTGGATTACTTGTATTATGAATATACAAATGAGTAATTATTTTATATTTAGGTTAGAGGATATGATGTATTAGCTGAAAAATAATTAACTTTAACTATTATGATTTATAATTTTATTTTTTCTACTTTAATATGCTTAATATATATGTTAAACCTCATACAAATTCAAAATAAAACTTTTAGTTGGTTTTCTAATTTTCACGTTATAGCCTTACGTAAAGGTAATACTAGTACTTTCTAAAGGTGTAGATATAATAAGTCATTTTTCTTTTATGCAGAAGACTATAGTACTCTCCGTGAATACCATCAAAAGTGTTTGTCATTTATGTAGAATATAAAGTATCCTCCCACCAATTCTACTATTCATGACCAATACTAAATAGGACTTTTAGAACCACTATTAGTAAATCATTACTTACTACAATAAATAATTTTCATTCTTTACATTGTAATATAGAAGCACAACATGCACCATTTGAATAAAAAAAATGAGTTTATATGTTTTTTATACTATGAATATAAAAGATGATAATGTTATTATATATTTATAAATAAATTGTGATAACATTGTGAACTTATTAAAAACTAAAGCTTGGATAAAATATACTTTATTTTGATGTTGTATATTTTAAGAAAATTAATAATAATGAGGTGAATAATAAAGCTGATATTGAAATATATATTATTTACTTTAAATACCTCTAATAATTCATTAATTACATGTTTAAAATCATAAGTTAAAAAGAGGAGTCTTGATTATAAACTCATTATTTCAAATAGTAAATTTATAATCATTCTTTAGTTCTTGATAATATAATATATATGTATTTACTTTAACGCACTCATAATAACTCATTAAATTTTTTATTTAAATCATAAGTTAAAAAGGTCTCTTAGGCATTATGACTCATTATTTCAAATAGTAGGATTCACAGCATAACTCTGCTTTAATTTGTTCTTGATAATATAATATAACAATTGATAAATATTCCCAGAGCTTTCAGTTTAATGACATTGATTCATTGAAATATCACAATCTTATAGAGTTGTTTTGCCTCATAAAGTAAGATTAAGGAACCAACCTTCAGAGTTTCTCACATAATTGACGACATGGAAAACAAAGTAGCCCAGTTAGGTTAGCTTGTATATCTTTTCTCTTTTAGTTAATATTATTCTAGGTTGAGATCATAAAAATTACTAAATCGACATATAGTAAATACCTTAATAAATTTATTATGTTTTTCTAGATTTTATTCTTCATTATTCCTTCTTGAATTATGAATAGGAATAGATATGTAATTAGATTATAATCATTAAGTAATTATATTAGAGTCTTTTATTAACATTGAATGACTAATATCACATATATAAGCATAAAATTTGATGTAAAGAAAGTTAAATTAATATTGAAAATAATTTTAATTATTTGGTTTCTTATTTCAATCAAACAAATTATTTGAATAACTACATCTTTTATATATTATATTTCTTAACATTTTACTTTGTATGCACATAAAATAGATATTTGATATTTCAATTATCCTAGATAATGAAACTTAACAGATAGGTGATCTGTCTCGATTAAAAAGAGACATGTTACCAGAGATATCACAGGTTCGAATATTGAATATTTTTCTTATGAAAGAAAATACTGAAATTAGTAGAAAAGAATAGCTTCTTCTCATAAGAAAAATTTGTGATAACAAACAGTGTCTTCCTAAGTAAGTTAAAAACTATTGATTTGTCTAACCAAATTTCTTGTTAATTTGATAGGGAATAATTATTAAAATAGTATTAGCGTTGATAATTTGCAACAACATTTAATTTATTTATATATCCTATACACCAACATTATTTGGCCAATAAATTCAAGAGAATCAATATTTGATGTTTTCCTAAAAATGAAAATAATTCATCATAAATGTAAGTAAATACGAGGGTTATATTAATTGAAGTTTGAATAATATGATTAACAATGATATGTTTGAATATACTTATTTAGGCTACAAATTGATACTGTTTTCTTTGCATTAATTTGATATAAGTAAGTGAATGAATTGTCACATTCTTAGATTCTTTGTGCTATGAATATACAAATGAGTATTGATTTTATGTTTTTTTTTTTTTTTTTGTTAGAATATATATGTATTAGTTAACAAACAAATTAATTTATTCTCCCTATGATTTATAATTTTATTTTATACTTATACAAAATACCAAAAATAGCTTTCATTTTGTTTCACTTTGAATTTTCACGTCTGATGCCGTAAGTACAAGTTCAAAGATTTGAAATAAGAAGGGCCGGAAATATTATAAAACATTTAAAACAATCTTCTGAAAATTAGATAGTTATGTATACACTAAAATATATATTTATAAACATAATAATAATGTTAAATTACAAATAAAAGAAAAATATTTTTACAAATCAATATTATTTCATTTAAAATGCTTGAAATAAACTTTAATAGAAAATCTGGACTTTGAAATAAAATATTTTTCATAAATTAATATTATTTGAAAATATATATATGAAGTTCAATTTGAGCAGGATAATAATGTACGATTAACCAATTATGGAAGAATTTCAAAGTCATGTCTCTTAAAACTTATCTAGTAAAGACATAATCTCAAAACAATAAATTCTAAATCTAGATCTCAAATTGATGCTAGAAGTAATAAATTCTAATCTTCTCAACAAATTATAAATCTAAACAACTTTTAATATTTATCTCAAGAAAATAATGTCATAATATTATCAACAAAAATAAAATAAAATGCATAATCTAGTCAATAACATAATCTTAACTTTTCATTGAAAACAAATTAATTTTAGAACAAATTAATCTTTGGTTATAAATTCCAAAATAGACTTAGAATGTTTGATAACGTTTAGAAATTTTGATCAATTACATTACTAATAAAGCTCAAATAGCTAGATATCGTTTACTAATTATTAGTGCAAACATTAAATTAGAATGAGAGATGTTTAAAGCATGCACATGCAGTTTTTTCTTCTTGCTCTAGAATTAGTAGAAGGAGTATGCATAAGTCAAGAATTTGAAACGAGTCTGCATTATAAACATAATATTAGGATACTCAACAATAAAATTGGAGAAATTAGAGACAATGTTGTCATTATTGAATATCACATACATTCATAATCATCCTCCTCACAACTCCATTTTCAATCCCTCATATCATCTATCTCTTCATCTTCCTCCAAGCCCAAAGGGGGATTGGAGATGGAAAATGTATCTTGGGTTTCCCTAATTATTAATATTCTTCCATTTACATTCTCATTTTCTTCATCACCAAAAATGATGACTTCCCTTTTGGTTCTTGTTTGTTTCTGCTTTGCTAACCAGCAGCCAGTATCTCACTTAAAACTCAAAGCTAAATCCATTCCTCCTCAAAGATAATTACCTCATTGATTGTGGTTCGCCTACAGATACACCCCTTGCGGGAAAAAGGGTCTTCGTTTCTGATGAAAATGCTGGTATTCAAAAATTAAAATTATCAAGCTTTTCAATCAGCAGAAGACGTTCCCCTTCCTATTTACAATAGTGCAAGAATCTTCATTGATCAAGCTGATTATACTTTTCAAATGGCTAGACCAGGCTGGCATTGGATTCGTCTCCATTCTACATTTTGACATTGTTCCAACTTACAAAATGCAAAATTCAATGTTGAGCGAATTAGTTGTCCCTAATCCCGCAGAAATTTCTATGATGGTCAAGAATATCTTGTTAACGTCACAACCGAGCGTTTCTCAATTAAATTCATTCCAAAAGAAGGCTCGTTTGCTTTCATCAATGCAATAGAATTGGTTTCTGCGCCAGATATCTTGATTGGTGATGTTGGAACAAGTCTTTCTCCAGTTGGAACGTTTTCTGGGTTGCTCTCCACTTCACCTTCAAACATCATGCCAGATTAATGCCGGTGATCCCTCTTAACTGACTAGTCAAATAGCCCCTTGGACGGACTTGGGAAGTTGATACGCCTTTCCTCAAATAGAATTGGAGAAGCATCTGCTAAGCGCCTCAGTCCGTCAAAGTCATTATATCCTAATGGAACTTTACACCATCAGTTTATGCTAGCGCCTCACAAATGGCCAATGCCAATGTTAGTTCACAAAGTTTCAATGTAACATGGAGCTTCGAGGTTGATGCTTCATTTTCCTACCTAGTCCGAATGCACTTCTCATGATAATATCAACAAGGCCTTGAATAGTTATACTTTTTAATATATTAATAGAATGAGGCATATCTGGTTTGGATTTAACAGCCATTACTGGTGATTTGGCATCGGCCTACGAGGTGCATTTATCATTCTTCAGTGATGGCCAATCCGCTCACCATTCAAGTTGGCCCTCTTAATCAAGATACCAATTTCATTCTCGTTTGAATCTGCGAAGATTAATAATTCTGTTGGCAGTCTTGATGGTGAGTATGGTGTGGGTGGGAATTCAGGAGGGTTCATGGGCTTGGTTGCCATGATGTTTTTGAACACTTTTTAAGCAGGACTTAAACTCAGTGGAAAAGAGGCCTCAAAGTTCAGCAGTTTCTCTTCATGGTTGCTTCCAGTGCATGCTGGAGATTCAACCTTCCTGTAAGCAAGGGGCTAAATGTCTCACATAAAGGCTAGGATATTATCTTCCACAATGGGACTGGGACGCTACTTCTCTTTTGCCGAACTAAAAGATGCAACGAAGAATTGGGATTCAAATGCAATCACATAGGACATCAGGAGGTGGTTTGGGAATGTTGTTTGTCAGGTGATTGATGATGGAACAAAAGTGGCAGTGAAGAGAGGGAACCCCCAATCTGAACAAGGTATTCATGAATTCCAAACCGAAATCCAGATTTTATCTAAGCTTAGACATCGCCACTTGGTGTCTTTGATTGGGTATTGTGATGAAAACTCTGAGATGATTTTGGTGTATGAGTTCATGGCGAATGGACCACTTAGAGATCATCTCTATGGAAAGGACATGCCTCCCATGTCATGGAAACAAAGGTTGGAAATCTGTATCGGGGCAGCTCGTGGTCTACATTACCTCCACACAGGAGCGGCTCAAGGAATTATCCATCGTGATGTGAAGAGCACCAACATTCTTCTTGATGAGAACTTCATTGCCAAAATGGCCGATTTTGGACTCTCCAAAGATGCACCGACGACAGAGGAAACTCATGTTAGTACTGCTGTGAAGGGAAGTTTTGGGTATTTGGATCCAGAGTATTTCAGGAAGCAACAACTGACAGACAAATCAGATGTCTATTCATTTGGTGTTGTATTGTTGGAAGCCTTGTGCGCTCGCCCAGCCATCAACCCATCATTGCCCAGAGAACAAGTGAACCTTGCCGAGTGGGCACTACAGTGGAAGAGAAAAGGGTTGCTAGAAAAAATAATTGATCCAACACTTGCTGGTAAGATTAACCCAGAGTCGATGAATAAATTTGCAGAAGCCACCGAAAAATGCTTGGCTGAATATGGAGTGGATAGACCAACCATGGGAGACATACTGTGGAACCTTGAATATGCTTTGCAGCTTCAAGAGGCATCATCCCATGGAAAGATGGCGGAAGAGGAGAAGGAATTGATGGCAACTGCATCTCCAATTACAGTATCACACAGTGTTCCCTCTCCTTCTGGTGCAATTCCTTCTTCTGAGCAGAATGAAAGCACGACCGATGCTCAAGGCGTAAATGATCATTCAACTGCAATGTTTACTCAATTTGCTTCTCTAAATGGTCGATAGATGTTAAAACATCTTATAAAGTATGAAAATATGTAAAACTTAAGGACGGTTACGTGATAACAAGATACCAATATCATAATGCTATTTAAATTTAATGAGTCTGATTTAACACGAGTACAGGACCACAGTTCTACAGGCAGCCAACTGTCGGGAGAACTATTTACAAATTCTAAAATGGATGAAAATGACACATCTAACACTCTTTCAAAGTTTCAATATTTTTTTTTGATAAGTAAGATTCATATTAATAATAGTCTTGTGGCGCATATGAATTGTTCAAGCCATAGAGTTTGAAATTTTGAAGTTATAACGTAATAAATAAAAGTGACACTAGAACTGTTACAATCTTTTATCTTTGAAAAATATCGTGAATCTTTCACAATTGTCGATGCGTATTATCAGGGGTAGTTTATTTAGTTGAGTGTTCTTGATAAGTACTCAACTTGCTTGTTTATCAATTGCATCAACAAATCTCTCAAAACTTGCAGAAAAATGAATCCGTAAATAGTATTAATATTAGTCGGGTTTTCTGGGTTTTCAGCAATGCACTTGTGATAATGATTTCATTGATGATTTTGGATGATAAAAATTATTCCTGGTGTGTTTTGGTTGCAAGAGATCACCAGAACAATGAAAAAGAGTTGTTTGATTTTGAGTTTGGCTTTTAAGCAGCCATTTCTGTGGGTCTATTTGGTGCATTCCAATTATCAATGAAATGAGGTGCGTGGAGATGAAGAAAAACTAGTGTTTGTGATGTTATAATTGTAGTTATGATTATGTGGTCTGCTATGTTGTTGTTGCTAAACTGCTCTGTACCAGAGATTGAAAAAAGCATTCCTTCTGTGAATAAGTTGAGACAGATCAAATTTGTTATTGTTGAAGACATCATTTCTGAATAGCCAAATACTCCACAGAGAACTACATGAAAAATTAAATCATTCATTCATATAAAATTTTAGTATTTAAGAGTATGGATAAAGCTTATAGTGCTATAATAGATTATTTAGTTGAAAGATGGAAATAGAATTTTGTAAACTTGGCTTAAAGAGTTAAGAAGAGATGAAAATTTGTTTCGTCATCTTGATCACAAAATCTACAATTTATATTAATAAGAATTTTTGTTTTTTATTGTAATGACTACAATAGAGGAGTCGATTTGGTAAGTTTCCAATGATGTTCCATTTTATATGGAATAGGTAAAGTCCAAATCTTCTTCCATGTTTTCCTTGATCATGATTGAAGGTGTTGAATGATAATTTTATTGTATCTTATGACATTTTTGAGTGGTAGGCTGATTTTGATTGATGGTTGGGACATCAAAATTATTCGAAAGAGTGATTTGTGTAATAGCTTGGACAATGAAGGGTGTTAACAGCAGGTTTAGTGGACATTCAGTGCCATTATCAACAGATGAAAATAATGTAGGATGGGGAGAGATTATACAAGGACTTAAAACAAAAACATTTTTAAAATTAGATTATCTGGGAAGCGAAAAATACATTTTAAAATTAACTAGGATCCCATACCAATCTTCCAAAAAATATGAGGTTTAATGACATTAAGTCCTTCCGAAACTTTGCCAAACAAAGATTCAATAGAGGGGACTTATTTTAAGTGAAAGAAGAGGAACTTGGAAAAATATTTGACTTTAAACTTTATTATTTGGTTAGTAAAGCAACCTTAGCTAATAAAGAAGTGTTAAAATGCCTAAGATTTTTAAAGTCTAATCCTCCTTCCTTAGAAAAGTGAAGAAATCATCAATTTATCCAATGTATTTTACTATTATTTTTATTACTTCAGAAAAATTTTGTAAGTATTGTTTCAATTTGAGAGATGACAGAAGAAGAAAATTTATAAACCAACATCGGATAAATCAGGATTCCAAAAAGGATTGATTTAATACGAGTTAGTTTACCTGGCTTGATTTAAAAAATTTGTATCCCAAAATATAATCCGAAGTTTAATTTTATCTATAATATTGTTAACAATCTCTTTTTTATTTGTTGATATATCAAGATTAATACCTAAATATCTACCAAAAGATGTTTTAATAGGAATGCTAATGGCATTAGAGAGAGAATCAAAGTTTCAATATTAATTGTCTGGATACACTCGAAGCAAACTTTTCTGGTCCAAATACAGATCTTCTCTATTTATCTGTATGACACTACAACGTTTAAATCCGCCAAATACTTGACAACCATCATCAAAAGTAAGGAAATGGTAGACAAATCTTTCTACTAATACGCTTCTGTTAATCTTTTGTACTCCATCAAAACAAGTACGCCATGACAACTACAGTGTTTAAATCCGCCAAATACTTACAGATTAGACTTCAAACAGAATTAGAGAATAATCATTGAGCTCAGCCAGCTAAGGTCAAACACGGGATCTACCTAACCATAAAAGAGTCAAAGACAAGGTCCATACAAATGTAACTTGAGATGGTACAAGACTAGAAACAGCCCATATGAGCCGGATACAGCCGACTATAGCACCCTCTTCTTCTTGTTGGCATCATCTGGATTTCCATCTTCTAGCATCACAACAATATCACAATCCTCATGAGGCTCATCTGATTTTGTTTTGTTACCTGATCTGCAAGTTTCAGAAACATCAGATAATTTTCTCTTCTTCCCTCCAACATCATTAAGACCTGGAGCTAGAACAATTTCCACTTCATCATCCTCCACAGTTTCCGGAGGCTCTTGGGACAAGCCAGATGTGCTAGCCCCATTGTTGACAGAAGTCTTGTTATTATTTTCTAGAGCAAGAGAGGGAGTCCATCCAGAAAGAACCATTCCATCAGGCTCCTCCTCGTCATCAAACTCGTCCCTGCGAGCAATGAAAATTAATACAAATGAAATTTTACCGTCTGTAAACATAAAAAAGGAAGCCTCGTGCTCACAGAAAAATCAGACCACTATAATCAGTAATTCATTATATTCTTCTCTTTCATAGCATGAAGTATATCAATAAGGAACATGTAATAAACTCATTTCAAGAACTATCATTTTACCATCATGCCACATTACACACACTGAAACAATAAGCATCTATCTGTTGTTGCAGAAGCCAAAAGGGAACTTGGCCAAGAAAATATGAATAAGAATGACAAGGGGATCAGAAATAAAGATATGACAACAGGCATGGCCTTCCACAATGGGCTTAATAGAAATGTCTCCCCAGACCATGTTTGATATTGATATTGCAAGTCAGCTCCTGTTGAAGATCTTCAGCTTAGTAAGGGTATTAACACTCGGTTTCAGGAGAAGCTGGGACCTTTTCCCTGATTAACAAAACATAATCTGAAACATTCACCCAAAAGATTACAACCAAAAGTAAATAGAACACTACACACCTTCTCCAGGTTTATTGAATAATTTGCTACCATGTCTTCCTCAAGATCATCACCAACCTCATAAAGGAGGGATGAACCGTGCACTGTAAATAAAAGGATGGTTAAGCTTGTATGACAATCCTTAACTACCAAAATTCCCTCAGTTTTGATCGTCAGATACATTTATCTCTATAAAGACAAAGTCTATTCTGAAATACCGGTTAGAATCAATGAATCTGATGCTCACGCTAAAAGTATACTCTAACATATCAATAATATACAAAGAGGCTCGCCATCAGATTTATGCGGCTTCCCTTGCCTGTGATAGCAGAGGGGGTTGTTTCCAAATAGATCCAAGATGAAGTGCAAAATTATCTACTACTTCACAAACGGTAAGAAAGGTTGTCTAATGAACAATTTAGATTAATTCCATTATACCCAAGAGCATATGTACAACCAAACAGAAGCTGCTGATGCTAAATAAGATTACAACATACCTCAGAGCATACATAGCAGGATCGGTTTGGCTCAAATGGCACTATTGGCATAAGAAGCATCTTTCTAGAAGGATGCTCAAGGCAATAAGTCATCCATATATTATTATTGAAGAAATTAGAATAAGCGCAGGGAGAACTTTTTAAAAGCCTCCACCCATGGAGATAAAATTAATTAATTTCTTAAGACGTTCTGTACTGATAATCAAATCAAATTATTTACAGGTAGGGCAGAAGCAAAGGCCAAGACAAGAGCAACAAACAACCAACCAAAAAAAAAACAAATTCAGGAATCAGGCCTATTATTAGGCAATAGGTCACTTGTATTCAGGATGAAAAACTCACATCAGCAGCAAGAAGATTTCGTATCATGGTTAATGCAAATGTTTCCATCACTTCATGTTGTTACTAAGCACCAACTCAACTATCCCTGTGCACAAAAGGAAAATTATTCTCTTCAAGTAAAAACATAGAATCATCTCATTATGGTGCTCTCTTGGGTCAATCCAGAAGCAGCCTCCTGTTATCAAAGAGATCTGACATACTACTAGAACACCCTTACAGCTTACAAGGAAGGGGCCTCTTCTAAAGTATTGGAGAATCTGGTCTTTGGTGAGAGTGAATTGCTCACAGACAAAACAGAGAGCGAGAACCAAATGAGCCAGAGGTTTAACCCACTAGAGGTAAATTCATTTAAGAACTAAGGCGAATATTCAAACCATACTCTTGTGCCTGATGTTCCATTTCAGAGCTCACTTCGAAAAACTAGCCTACAAGTGCTTGTGAGCTAAATCACAAGATGGAATCTTCAATAAAACCAACACAATAACCCTCCTCTCACTAAATTCAGGCTAACTTACAGATCAGAAATTGACAGTCAATATGGTGAAAGAGCTTTACAAGGCAGACATAGTTGTCTATATCATTCTACCAAGACCTTGGTGCCTCGATCACTATCAGTAAACATAATTGCATTTGTTATAACAGCATGGATAATTAACCATTACGCTAGCCTCAAACAGACTGTGTAATGGAATCCCAAATGAACTCGCTCTAATATTTGCAGCAGCAGTTACAAATTCAACAGCTAACTGGTCATCTTTGTCAAAACACAGATTTTAATATCTATTAGTTAAGATTATTTAGAATTGAACCGAAGAGAAGAGACTACACTGACTAAAATAAAGAGAAAGGCCTACATGGATGAACTAATATCCATGCATTCCCTTCTCCCGGAAAACAAACATGTGATAGTATGCCTTTTCTTTCTTAATAACCTTTAGAGCTTCAAAGAAATATTTTGGCAGGGGACTTTCCTTGAGGCTCCAATACATCTGAAAGTTTTTTAAAGACCCAGTGATGACATTGCAGATACTGATAATGGATCATCAGCTACAATAGTTATCTACCTAGTTTCCATTATGTGAGCATACCCAGCAAATTAATACATCTTTTGATATGAATGCGGCTTAGGCCTGCCGGTTTCCATATATATTAGGCTAAATTGATGTTAAAACATGATCGAATATTCTCCTTCCATACTCGACAACTTTATCTTTGGATTTAAACATCTATGTATTCTAATTATTTAGAGGAATCATGAATTTTTATTTAGATCATTGTCCTGATTCTTGTCACCAAAAAGTTTTGCGAAAAGAAGGTCCTTCCCCACACTGTGGAACAGACTCATTGTTGTGCTGAAAATTAGCCACCTATCTCAAACAAAAACAGGCTCAATCACTTCTTTCAGAATTAAAGAATAGAATTTCAGGAGGATAATCATGTAGATAACAATTAAAGCATAGAATTTCAGAATGCTACACGTCTTTCACATAAAACTAAAAGTATGTGCCATGTGTGTGCAATAAAATCAGCAGGCATTAGTGAATTGCTTAAGAATTAAGATAGTGGCTTTAAGAATTAAGATAGTGGCTTGCTACAACAACACACTTATAAGTTAATCAAATACGTTTATATAAAAGCAATAAACCCCGACCCAACTTAACTTAAGACCGTCACCTTACAGTTTTTCCTCATAAAGTAGAAATTCTTATCAGATGCATGCACACAAACCACCGTCTCAAAGAAATTAATGATTGAGAGTGACATAGGATGTTCGAATGGATATCCACGTGACACCACAATTCACCAATCGGATATGTAGATTATGGTAAATTATTAAATTAGGCATGTATATATTTAGTAAGGAGTATGATATTGTTTCCTTGAATTAGCTGGGTCATTACATAGTTTGTATCTATTTAAAGCTAACTTTGGTTGATAAAGAGTTGTTCCATTCTCCAAAACTACATGGATCAGAACCAAAGAACTTAGAACCCAGCCTCGATTTACAAATTGACCGACAACTCAAATTCCGCAATCATCCCTAAAATAACAGGGAACTCAAACTCTGGAGGCACCGTAACCTTCAGCCTTCTTCCATACCTGTTCGTCAAAATCCAATTAGTGAAACCGTTCATTTGTCGATGCAAATTACTAGCGAACGATTGAAAGATAAGAACCACCTTGAATGGTCAGTCTGTTGAGCTAGCCATTAATGAGGGAAACTACGATATTAGATAAGAGAAACACATAAGCCGGAGGTAGAAGAGGCAGGCTCGCGGCAATGGCGTTCGTAGAAGAGCATGGCTACAGGCAAAGCTGTAAAAGTGATCGAAACTAAAAAACAAAATTCCATACTTGTCCACATTTATAGCTTGCATGCTCTTTTCTAGAGTGTTTAGGCATGTTAATTTGGGCATTCAATTCTGTTATAAGATAGCTCCAAAAGAGAATCAGGGCATAATGAACTAGAAATGGTTCTTAAAACCACAAAAAAAAAATGCATGGTAGGCCCAAAACATACCTTAGATGGTGTACTTGTTATGGTACACACAGGGTAAGTTTTTGGAGCTGGTTTGGGCTGGCACTCGTAGCATTCTGTTTTACCCTTCACTTGCACAGTAACCTGCTCATGTGTGGAAAAACAACTCATAATCTATACGGAGTATTGTTTAGCATTATTGAATAACAGCATAACTAACATGGGATGCAGCAGCTTCCATGTGATTGATCAATCCAGCTAACCAGTGATCAAAACATATTAAGGTAAAAAATGAAAGGAAGAAACGACTAATCCTATCAATAAAGATAGGAAAAATTACAATTACACTCAAAGCTGTACAAGTGGTGGAAGTTTTCAAATATCGGCCAGTTGGCATTATCAGCTCAATCAAAACATTAAAAGAAAATATAAACCGACCATTAATAAAAAAAATCAAAAGATCCCAAAACCCAAAAATTCCAATAATCAATTTAATTATATCTTGCTGGTGATGGAGAATAAAATCAAAGACCTGATTAAAATATCTTCTTTTATTTACAATCAACTGATTGTGGAAGGTTCATTCTCAACAATAAATTGCTTCAGAGGAAAAATCTAGCTCATTCTATTCTGAACGGATTGCTTTCAGTAGGATTTTGACGGAAAATCGTGGATTCTAACAGGCAGGGAAATCAACTTAAGCATAAGAAGCAACATTTGGTTGATAATAAATTGAGTGGACATTATAAATAATCAAACAAGTATAACATCCTATGAGCATGATGTAATAATGAAAAGATAATAACAGAACCTGGCCTAAGAAGCCAGTAGTTCCACTTTCGACCAAGGGCACACCAGCGGCCAAGCAAAGACGATTGACATGACGCCTAGCATCGAGATTGTCAAGGCCGTTCATGACAACATTGAACTGCTTGAAGAATTCGACATTGAAATCGGGGTCTTTGACATTAGCATGGTAAGCAGTAATGTTAATATCGGGCCTAAATTTCAAGACGGCTTCTCTAGCAACCTGAGTAGATTAAAAGGAATAGGCTAATGAGAAAAATAGAGTTGAAGAAGGAGGAGGGAATTATAGTGAACGCGCCTTGGCCTTGGAGTTCCCGACATGAGATTGGCGAAACAGAAATTGTCTATTGAGATTACTGACTTCGATGGTGTCCATATCAATCTGCAAACAAACAAATAAATGAACTGGAAACCCTAATTGAAAAGTAAAATTGAGATTACTTACAATGTGAATGTTTTGGAATCCAGTGAGAGCTAGGGTTTTGAGAAGCTCGCAGCCGATACCGCCAGCACCCACCATCAGAACCTTAGCAACCTACAAAAACCAAAATCAGTGTCTGTCTTACCCTAAACCATTAACAAACCCACCCACCTTAATTGCACCCAACTCTTCTGAGGAACCCATCAGTCAACGACTTCAAATATATGATGAGATAATCAATAGCAGAGCGCCAAAGAGGACCGCCAATAATATAGACTCATTCTATTCCCCACAACTTGGTTTTTACCTTTTAATTTTAATTTACCTTTTAATTTTTTGAAATTAAACTTTGAATATTACTCCCTACGTATCAAATAAACATATTTAATTATTATGATTTTATCAAAATTTAATTGTCATTTTCTACCCTTTTACATTTAGATAAAAACGAATTTATTTAAATAAATATAGGGTTAAAAGGGTAAATGAACCACTATGCACTACTCCTTAAAAATGGGTAACTACTAACTAATCACCAATCCACCATACACGAGCCTTTGGAAAATGGGAGATACATTCGAACAAAATTGCCGGGTTGCCCCTCAGATTACCCCTTAATTTTCGCCAGCCTCAGACTACGCGTTCTTTTCTCGACGTGAACTGAGATTATTGTTCTTTTCTGACGGGGTACTGACCTATAAATGACTATTTTACTCCTAACATTAAACTAAAGTATATGAACACATTTGAAATATTTATATTTGAAAATAAAACCCCCCATCACTTTATTCTTTGGGGAAGCAAGCGGGCTAAAGGGAGTAAAAGTGAGCCAGGTCAAATAAGAAAGTTTTAAGCGAGCTTTTTATTTTAATTACGTAAAATATTTTTAAACGTGCCCTTATACTTTAGTTTAGTATAGTATTAGGGGGTAAAGTGGGAAACAATATACACACTAGAATAGTGAATTTAGAGGGGTGAAATGACTGCTTGGTTCTTAACTAAACTTCAATCACTACACTTCAAAAATAATGGGGACATTATAGTCATTATATGTCAAAGGACCACGACATAAAAGAACAATAGTATGAGGACCACCGTAAAAGAATCGATAGTTCAAGGATTCTAACAAAAAATTAATCGAGAAGTTCGGGGCAAATCCTGGGCTAATTAGCCTATTGTACTCAAGTGATCTAATTTTAAGTCCTTTCATAACGATAATAATAATTTTTATTTGTGTTATTAGTTCTTTTTAATAATATTTCCATGTGTTTTTAAACAAAAAATTACTATACTTTGATGTTTTGCTCACGCATCGCGTATGTCAATTTGCTAGTATAGTTCAAAAGTAATTTATGCTAATTATTGATTTTACTACTTCGTATCAATATAATTGATTCCGTAGTTCAAAAGTAATTTATGCTTATTATTGATTTTACTATTTATTAGAGATACAATAGAATAGTATCAACCATAAGAATAAAAAAATTAGGAGATAAAACAATGATCTTATAAAATTTTTATAATTGATAAGGTAAGTTACAAGTATTTTGATTTAAGAGTTCAATCCTAAACGATCACTCATATTGATACGGAGGGAGTATTTCTTATTCTAAAAAGTATAAAATTTATATAATTAGATTCGTTTTTCAAAATACTTTTAATTTTTTAAGAATATAATTAAGAAATAATTGAAAATGAAATATTTGTCTCGATATGTGAGAAAGACAATTAAACTGGATTGGAGAGACTATTTTTTATGGCTTAAATGTTTGGAACATTTTTCCTTTTTAAAAATCACAAATTAGATTACCATTTTGACTTATTATGAAAGAAATAAATGGAAATTTTTTTGACCTGTTAGAATAATTTGAATTTTTATTAAATGTAATATAAAAGTAATTGGGTTTAACAATCAGAGATGGAAGGAGTATTAGAATTTTTGTTGCAAAATTTTAAGTAAATAATGAATTTGAATCACTTTTAATAAATTAGTAAATTGTATTCAAATTTAAGCATAATATTTTTACTAAAACTTTTATTTTATTTTACCTTACGAACTATCTTCATCTTTTCAAATCAAACAACTTTTATTTATATTGAATATCGTCCTTGAACCCCTTAACTTTTCAATTTTTCCCCTCCCTTACCTTTAATCATTAACGAAAACGGCATAACCATAATTGAATCAAGAATAATAACATTTGGACAAATATTAAAATAAAGAAAACATTGCATCTTCAAAACATATTCAGACTTCAAAATCATTTGTTTCGAATTGGACATCAAAAGGCAAAACCACGTATGAAAAACAAGTTCGACTAATAAATCACATGTCCACAGCATATACACCATAGCTTCATTAATTTATTAAACAAACGCTCTATCTCTTAACACTACATCAATATCAGTACTTCTATTAATATTCAATTGTCAATTTATTAGAAGAGGTATTATCCACAATGAGAATGTTAATCTTATCCAAAAATCCACTCATTCAAACATGTCTCTATTGTCTACATTATGCTCGCCTTTACGATTCTATACGATAAAATATTATAATCATTTTATGCAAATGTCATTTATCATCTATCCAATGTGGAACTAAGATCGAGTAATTTAAATTTTGAATATAACTTTAACAATCAATGGTTCAATTCGACCTTTGATTTTTTGAACAATTTTGTGACTTTCCTTCTCAAAGTACATAATCTTACAATCTTTAGTAATTGTGGTTATTGAGAAATGTACAAATCATTGATGACTTAATAGTCTAGTACTTCTATTGTGTTTCAAGCTTTCTTTATGGTGATTTCTCTTACCCTATTTGTCGTTTCAGCTACATGGACTTAATTTCGTATTCGTCAAGATGATCGGTTAAATAGAGGGCACGTATGTGTCTATTGTCAGCTCAGACCCACACGTTAAATTATAACTTCTTATCTTTGTAATTTGTAATTATTTCGTTAGAAAAAAAAGGAACAATACAAACCTTGCATTGGAGATGAAGCTTATTTTGCTTTAGTGTAAGGGGCTTAACGGCTACAATGAGGCCGCCAAGGGGTCGCTAGAGACGGAAATCTCTCGAAGCACCCGAACGCCGATTTTTGGGGTCAAGCATTTACATGCCGGGCGATTATTTGAGGCGTGGGTTTTGACTTTTCTGTGGTTTCGGAATATTTCATTAGGTTATGTTCGTCTATAAATAGATAGCTATTTTGGTATGAGTTGATTATCACAAAAACACTCCATGTAGACAATAATCAATTAAGTAGAAAGAATATTAGGCTTTAATATTCTTAAAGAATTTAGAAAATTTATCTTTGTTTTTGTAGATTTTGTTGAGATTTTCGGTGATAAGAAAATACTAACTGATAGACTAAATAGCGACAGGCTTCAGAATAATCTTTCCTCGGGTTATAATGGAATCTACAAAGAAGAATATGACGTGATCTCTCTCGATTGAGAGGGAACCTCAGAGAAATTTTGTGCCTGTTTATTTCCACACCTTAAATTTCTATCGTTCTTATTGATTGTTTGAAACTTCAGAGGGATTAGGGTCTAAATCCTAAAAATTGCACGAGCTATCGTAGCTTGGTTGTGAGTTTAAGAATCAATGGTCGAGGCTAAGGAATTGTAATAATGGGTTGCGTAGAAAATCGATGGAATCGAAGTTTCATTAGAAGATGGTCATGGAGTATTATTCTATAGGAATGAGCCGATGCACCGCTAGGTGATAAGCTTAGAAAAAGCTGGATGGACGGTCTTGGGTGTGACTTGATTCACGCTTATCAAGGAACGCGTCAGAGACATTACAAAAGTAACCACCACAAAAGAGTTGATGAAGGTCTTCATGATAAAGGTGAGGTCAACAATGGTTCTCAGATGAAAAGAAAAGAAAAACGGAGATGTGAATTTCAGAACAAGTGGGAGTTCACAATTTAGAGGAAAGATTATCCCTGACATTTCCTTGTGTGTCGTTGTGAAAATGGGTCACATGAAAAAGCACTACAAAGCTAAGGGTGAGTTTGCTGCTGAGGTTAGTGTTTCCGATATTTTGGCACTAGTTGTGGATGCTTCGTGACTTGGGTTGTAGATTTTGAACGTTTCATACTACTCTTGATAGGAATCTAATGGTGAATTATATTGTCGGCTGGATTTTGGGACTGTTTCATCTGTTGATTGTGAACAATTGGATGTAGTGTATATAGAGATGTGAATCGAGTATTGTTTAATGGTTTTTTCTTGAAGTTGACAAAAGTGAGGTATGTTTCGTTAGTGAAAAATTTAATTTCAAAGTAGTCACTGACGGTGATGGTTAAGGTGATTACTTTTGAAGATGAAATCTGGAAGGTAGTTCGGGAAGCTATGGTTATAGCTAAAGGATAGGAGTCAAGTACTATATACTTGGCTGACAGTTCTCAGAAGAAGACGAGTAGAGGACTTGGGTACAAGGAAAAACAGGTGAGTTTCGACATGGGAGATTCTATGAAAATAGATAGAGTGTCGATGGTGAAAGTCATGTTCTTGATGTACTAAGTAGTTCTCGAAGGTTTTGAGGAGCCGTGCAAATGAAGTTGAATTAAAGGTTAGAAAGGTACCTCTAACTGACGTAACACTGCTTGGGTGATGAGTTCGGAGAACTTGTGTGCGATGCAACTAGCCTGTTTCATGAATCATCCGAAAGCAAGGTGCGTTTCAAAGTGGCAAAGGAGAGGTATTCCCAACTCCTCTAAATTATTTTCTGAATCGTTGAAGGGTGTTCTGACTAAACACCGATGGTCAATGAATTAGATCAAAAGAAGTCGATATGTGGAATGGGAAGGCGTAAGAAAAAAAATTCCATTGATGACCAATCGAGCTTGGAGGTTTCTAAGGTGCCCGGTAAGATGGCAAAAGGTAGAGCATGGTGATTATCCGAATGAGGGAAGTCCAACTGCAATTGTAATGGCTATTTTGAGTCTTCTTCTATAGTCAAGTTGGTGTCGCTTTCTGATGTTCTAGATCGGGTAGATACCGAAGTTGGGATCAACTTGCCGAGTTTTTTGGATGATGAACTCGTGAGGGTCAGCCGCAGTTGGTGCTTGAAGATGGTGATCCGAAAAATATCTTCAAGTGGGAGATTGTTGGAGATGAAGCATATTTTTTGCTTCTGGTGCAAGGGGCGAACAGCCCCCACAACGGCTGCAAATGAGGTCGTTTGCGGGGCCGTTCGAGGTCCGTTAGAGATGGAAAATCTTTGGAAAGAAAAGTGACCAGAATTCATCAGATTTTGGGGGCTGCCATGGGCCGCTTAAGGGCCGGGGCATTACACGCCGAATGATTATTTGAGGTGATTTTAGGCTTTTCGTGTTCAAATATTCTAAGAAGTATGATTTGCCTAAATAGTTAGCTATTTGCTATTAGTTGATTATCACAAACACAATGTAGACATTAATTGATTATAAAGAATATTAGGACTCTTTAATATTCTCGAAAAACTTAGAGAATTTATCTTTGTTCTGGATAGATTTTGTTGTTGAGATTTTCTATGGATAAGAAAATATTTCAACCGATAGACTAGCTAGTAGTAGGGGCTTGTAACAATCTTCCTGGGATTATAGTGGAATCGTGAGCACCAATGTATGCATATTTCACATCGAGGGGAACTCCAGATAAAATTCTTGTGTCTGTTTATTTCCACACCTTAAATTTATGTAATTCTTATTAATTACTTGAAACTTCGAAAGAGATTTAGCGGTCTTTAAATCCTCACACCTTGGCCATGAGAATTTATTCCGAATCCCTCACCTTCCACCATCATAGAAGGTTACTCATCGATAATTATCATTTTCACATAATACATTGGCATATATATACTCCATATATATATATTTTCCCCACAATCGTTTGATAGAAAACTCACATTAGTCATCAATATTAATCCTCAAATTAGTTGTCACATGATTCAAAGTGGGATGCATAATCCTTACCACAATAAATACAAGTAGTCATAGGAGGATCAACATCATCCAACTTAGGAAAGCACTCTAATTGTATCAACAACTTGAGCTCCTTTTTCTCGACTGGTTTAGAGTCTTCGTACATTTCTTCAACAATATGGACACCATCATCAAGTTAAGCTTTTGGTCTAGTTGTTTCATCTTGCTTTGAGAAAGACATGAAACTATATCCTACTTGGAGACATTATAAAGGATTGTTGCAAGGGACCAAAGGGGTGCAATATTAAGCCAAAATGATTATAGCTAGATCTAACTAAAGCATATCTCTTGGAGCTGATATACATAAAAAGAATTCAGGTTTCAGTTCAATAGAACTCGGCTTCTCTACATTATTCAACTTTCCAGATGTAACGGTTGAATTACACAGATTTCAGAAGTTAAATGCCCAACCAAATTGCAATGCACAAGGTTCTACTCCTCAAAAAATACAATCCTGTAAATGATTAGAGAGAAACTATCAGAACCCAACAGTACAGTTTGCGTATGAGAATGAAATGGTACTTGCTTATTACTTGGACTCATTTTGCCAGGATAGATGAATTACGCTAACTATGAAAATGATGCAGGAAATAGACCAATTTCACATCACCCTTCAATTAAATTATTAGCAAAAGCAATGTCTCCTTCAATCAATGTACTATATTAGACTATTTCCACCATTGCTTACATGTATTTTTAGGCTGAAAAGGTAGATAGGCCAGGATTATAGCAAAAAGGATAAAGATGATAATAAGCTGCACAAAAAATTACAGCATTAGAATAGAATCATCTATCAGACTCTCTGGTTGGTATGTGGAATAATACTACTCTCACCAGTGCTGAATTGTAGCTTGGATCATTATCACCCATGAAAGATCGCCTAATGTAACACAAAATGATCAGAGGATAAATAAGAACAATGCTCTTTACAAATATCAGAAGAATGGGACAAACCTTTTATCCAGGGTTCCAGACTCCTTACAAGATTTCATAATTGTATCTAGCCTATCAATAGTTTTTGTGGAATTCGGATCATTCTGGTTAACCTATAAGGAATAGTAGGAGTTTGAATGAGTGAATACTGAACCTTCATATATGATAAATTTTCCTAACACTCTAACAGAGAGTTGCAAGGGCATTGGGCTGACATATTGACAGTTTCGGTAAGCCAGCATGCTCTGGCAAGGGTCATTGGGCTGACATTTTGGTTACTAATGTTTTTTATTTCCCGACCTATGGAGTAATGAATCTTCATACCTTAGACTTCAGCATTCTAGAAAAATCAAAGAAAGCACCATAAACATCTGGCATAGCTTTGGTCTGATCTATCACTTTCGCTGTGAGACCTAGTAAAGATAAATAAGCCGGGTAAATTTTTTGCCTGATCCCGCCCAATAATTGATCTAACACTGCACCAGAAATAAATTTTTCCATATCATGTCAATCAAAGTGGATGAAGAATAAATATTTCTTACCACGCCTCATTTTCACAACACCTCGGAATACTTCAATGTTGTTGTAGCACAGAGCTAATGTCCCAATAGCCATAATCTGGTAAAATTGGAAGCATTATATCAGTATATTATAATAGGAAGCGAGATACCTATTTGTTTTCCTTTCTATGTAATGGAAGAAAAATAATAACCTTCTTGGAAAACGGAGAAAAAGATATCCTGGAACCTCCCATTACAAAACAAAGAAGAAAAAGAAATGTTTGACAACAAGTTGATAATATTCATATTCTGAGAAGCTCAATGCCTCAAACCAATGTGATCAGAAACCCTCAACAAGCTAGAAAATCTCTACATTTCCCCCTGTTTTTTGCCATCCATCCTTAATATAGATTTCGCTATAATACTTTAGCCAGAGAAAGGAAACTCACCCTCGTTATAGTGATATTGGGTAATGTAATAACAACACTAGGCTCGGTAAGAACAAGGACTCTTGACTTGAAATGCCAAGTCAAGACATGGAAGGGGTGGAAGGGGCATGGGAGGGTACCATACTTGTGTTTGGTTGAACACAGCAGGGGTTGGAGCAATGCTGGGAACCTCCCATCATTGACAACCACCCCCCAACTAATTGATTTAAAATAGTGGATAAGGAGGCCTGTATTTCCCCTTTCATAGCAAATATGAAGTGTTCCTCCTCACCAGGAAAGCAAGTTTCTTGTTGCCTTTACTTTCTCACCCCGACAACCAAGATAAACAAAGGCTCAGAAAGTTAAAACACCTGCGGAATAGCACAGAATCGAAAGATGGCAGGATCACGCAATGCACCCATATATGTCAGGCAATCTTCCACGTGTGATAAAGCATTTGTAACCATATCGTTGAGACATTCTACAGCCTTCACAGAGTTTTTCTCGTATTTCAAATCCTGAGGCACAAATTAACATGTACAAAGAAATAAAATAGTGATTGCTTAAATGTCAGTTACGAATTTAATGAAACTGGAAAGAACATTGCATAAACTAAATAAGAATAATAAAAGAAAAAACCGAGACTGACGAACCTCAAGTTTGTTGACATATTTACTCCATATCTGGCGTGGCCAAAACATACGTGACTTGGGTATCTCATTTATGTCCTCCAGATAGTCTCTGATAATGTTTGTTTTCTGCAATTTTTGATATAAGATAAAAAGACATATCTTTCATTTGCGAATACAACTATTTTACTTGTGAGCGTGAAGAATTGACATTATCCAGTTCATACCTGAAGAAATAAACCCATAGAGTTGGATAAATCATCGGAAACCAAATCTTCCTTTCCAGAGGCATGGAAAAGCTTCGATAACCCCAATCCAACCAGTCCAGCAACATAATGACAATACTCATCATAATCATTAATTGTTTCTACCTGCAATATAAGAGAACATTAAACCTTATAACTCCATCTGTCAACCAACTTGAAACAGATTCTAGATGACGGTATATATGGTCTCCTTCTATGACAATATCTCTCAAGAAACTTGTATATTTTAGACAATAGTATCTAGAAGCTAGATGTTGTATATATGCCAAGAGCAATACACGAGAAAATGTAGTTACAAGTGCGATCTCTAGCATTATTCTTTCATACCTCCTTGCATATAAATTTTGCCATTCCTGCACCCATTCTCATTGTAATATCCTCAATTGCCTCTTGATAACTGCAACGTTGAATTAGCATAGCTAATAAAGAAACAAAATGCAACAATTTGAAAAGAGACAAACCTGTTCCCAAGCTCCAGAAAAGCAGTTTGAACCAAAGAGAATTGGTCCATGAGAAGTTTGTACTCCTTTGTGCCACCTTAAGATGTAAAAGAAGTAGTTAGTATTAATGAGCGGAGAACATAAGATGTTGGGTGATTTGGGGAACTTACAAGAAAAGTGCCAGTCCTTATCATATAAGTGACGATGGAAAGCCATCAAAATGGGAACCTTAACTTCTGTAGCTAGACTCGTGTCATCCTCTGTAAAAAAACAAAAATGAGTAAAGAAAATAGAGTGGATTTGATATGATCTAGAAATGAAATGTGACATACCTACAGTATCAAGTGCACGGAGAACCAAGTAAAATATGCAGACCTGAAATAAGGGAATTAAGAAGAGAGATCGATAGTGATATCGGAATAAGAAGATCGATCGATCGATTACATACAGCATTACGGAGGTCGGTGGGGAGCTGCTGAATGACGAGTGCGAAGCTTCTGGAAACCTTTAGAAGCATCGAGTAACAGAATCCCCAGTGGGCCTCCGATGGGATCTGCTTCTCCGCTGCCTTTGCCGCCATCTTCAGTTTCACCAGTGGGTAAAACTCATCCGGATGGGAAAACATCGCCCCTAAACTCCCCATAATAATAATAATATTCAGATCCCCTAATTTCTTCTTACTTATGCCCAATGTTTAGGGGTAATTCAGTAATCTTCCACCTTAAATGTTTGTTTGGCGGAACGCAACTTCCGAACCATAAGAGGATAGGGAAACAATGTGGCTATATACCACTCAAATCATAAATTATCCCCACTTGTTTTTATGCTTCTGCTACTGCAACAAAGGATATAGCGGTTATTCCCTTGCTAGTTGCTAGTCTCTTTATTGTTTGTTCCCAGTGTCAAAGACAAGAAATAATAAAATCTTTCTGATTGATGCAGATGCACAAAGTACTACTACCGTTTTTCCTGACCCTTTGTGTAACACCCAGTACCCATAGTCTGGAAGGAACCCTGATGGTATTACATTGTTGAAATTCTACTTCTGTCTATACCATTTCCCTTGTGTTGTTCATTCTAATTAATCTGAAGGATTTCGTGACTGCTCCCAGATGTTGTTTAGTCATCTATAAATCCGTTCTCTAATAATGTGAGGTGAACTCATATTCCTTGGTGGGTTTCTTTTTTTCCTAATAGATATCTAGTGCAAGATGCTCCATAGATTTTGAAATTCCACACAGCTGCATCTTCTACTCATTTGCTGCGCGGGCCTTGTTTGTTCCTCTTTCTTCTCTTTCACATTACCTTCCCAATTCCCATCCTTTCCCTTGTTAAGGAACTAATGAAAGATTTATGTTCAACAGTTTCCACGGTTCTTAGTTCACTTTATTGTGCAATACAATGGAGGCATTCCACATAATATATTCATTCCCTTTTGCAGGCTGGACGAGATTTGAAGTTCATTAGCTTGTCTATGACTGGAATCTTTTGCTTAGGATCACTTCTTCTTCTGGTATGAGAAACTAATTACACCATGCTAGTGTATTACAAGTTGAACAACATGCCAAAAAGAAAAGAAATGAGAAAAAAAAAGAATCCCCAAAATGAATGGGAGAACATTCTCCAGTTATTGCACTATTCAGTTGGTGACTTGGTGGTTGTAAAGATTACATCGATTATCTTCCTTGTTTCAGATGTTGACCAGCAGAGGATGTGGTCTGGTTGGCTGTTGGTTTACTCTTGTTGTGTATCAATGGGTTAAAGTCAATTTTTGTTTTTTTGTTAGTTGTTTAGACTTACATGCTTAGAACTTGGAAGTACCATACTTATTTGGACTCTTCACATTTTGTATTGGTTCCAGACCCGGTTCTTGGAGTTGGTTCACGGCGCCTACACTATTTCTATCACTGGCATGCTTTACTCGGAAGATCTGACTAGTTACCAACCCAGCAAAGCATGCACCGGATAGGGGTTCAAGACCTGGTCATATCACGTGTTTTGTATCACAATACCATGAAGAAAGTTGTCTTGTTCTCAAGGTGTGAAGTTCATTTCAAAGTAGGATAACAAGTATCCCCTTGTAACAAAAGGGTAACAGAGAGTGCAGTCTCTAATATTGACAAATGTCGCAGTGTAGTCCTTCAATTGATGGCTCGACATGGGGGCTGCTGCCGGTGATCGAAACATTTTATTTGAGCGAGTTACAGACATGTTAGTGACCAAATGTTTTACATGTACCGAATGTTTTGCATGCACATTGTGTGCTTAGTATTATTAACATGACTTCATGTTGGTTGATTTGATTGCCTCAACATAACGTTCATGGCAAATGGTGAAAGATTTGTTCTAATGGATATCAGCAAGGTAAAAACCCAGACATTTCTTTTTAAAAAGGTAGAAATCAATTTATAAAGAGCAATTCATCATAGTTCCATAAGGTTTGATAACTGATTGGTGGAAACAATTAGCGATAAGAATTGAGACGCTAATAAGGGAAACGAAGGAGCATTGCAGAAATTGGATGTAAAATTTAAAGCATACGTGGTAACTGATAGTACTATATTACTATTTGATACATAATGTAATCCATATGCATCCTTATATAATATATTTGGATTTTATGTTGTATTCCATTAAGATCTTGATACGTTTTATTTTTAAATTAACTTCTATAAATATTTTAGATCATCTTAACTTGGTGTAACAGAAATACACAAAGTGTAATAGATGAGCAATGTCCATTATACAACATAGATACACATAACCTTCTGTAATGAAAGAAGAGTCAGATCCGACATTTTAGGAGGTTTTTTTCTTGTACTAGAGAAAGACCATCATCACCAGTCCCCAATGTGTTGTGTGTGGCTGGTGCATGTTACAAACTACAACGTATTAAAAATCAACGACAATCCGCTTTCACTTATTTAATTCTCACCATCAATCGACTCTTTGCAGTTTCTGCATGCTAAATCAATCTTCCATGAGCCACATAAAAAAGATCAAGAATACAAGAACCCAAAGCAGCTTGGTGCAACAGCTAGTGGTGGAGTTTGCAACGATGAGAAGAATACCTTCAACGTAACATGCTGCAACAGTTATCTAATCCAGCGAATAATGGCCAGTTCGGATATCGCGCTGCTGATGGGTTATTTCTTTACCTAAGCGCCTGCTTAGGAATAAATTCAGGCTAGTTGGTTTCCCGCCAAAAGAAGGATCACGCATTGGCTGCAACCATTTTTTCAAGACAACACCAAAGATTCGGATTTTACCATATGATGCATTCCCTTGGTAGGGGAGTTCAATCCTCCTTAACTGGGCAGTGACAGCCTGGGTAATTCTGTTGGCCAGAGGAGAAATTCAACAGGTATCCGAAGACTAAATTGACAATAAATCAAATCTTCTGTTATAACAGGAGACTCATTTGATTATAATAGCGAAGAACAGTGAAGGACAACAAAAGGATGCTCAAATATGGTGCAAGTAACTAACTTTATCTGTTCTTACTTTTGAGACTGACAAAATAATGAAGATGCCTAGACACTAGACAATACACAGCAAGCACTAATCTCAGTATTCATGAAGGGACTAAAAGCTTCAACAAAAATCATAAATTTGGAAACTGCCATGGTGATCCTAAATAAGACATCACAAATGATGCTGATAAAGTCTTGTCCATGTCTCAGTTATTAGTGAGATTGTGCATAACAAAATTCATATGGAGTCAAAAGATTAATATTCTCTGGCTTGTGGATATAATGGAATAAATCAAGATGACTCATTCCACTACCTACACTTCTTATATATTGTAAAGTACTATCCAACCCCTCTTACCCCGCTTTGGTAGGAACCTCTATAAAATCATTGGGGCATGTTGTTGAACATATACCGAAATTAGGAATGCAAAACCAGAAGTAGAAACTTACACATACATCCAGAAGATAAATCAAACAAGAGTTGGGCATGACAGTAAAGAATATCTATGGAATATATTTTAAAAACAATCATAATGGCCATCGTGCACATAAGCTTCCTTTGATGCAGAACCCACTGCTAAATATTATTTTCTATGCTAATAATTTAACAAACCAAATACTCATAATGAAGTTTCCTAGAACAACGCACATTGTCGGTAGAGAAAGTTAAGAGCCCTACATCACACAAATCTACAATCCTTTCAACTATGTAGATTTCCCCAAAAACATAAGGCACTTACCCCCTTTAGTGGTGAGCAGTTTAGGAAGACCAAGAGAAGATATAAGCGAATTGGATAGATAATTATTGCAAGAATCATTTTCATATTTAAATATGACTTCCCCGCCCCCTTGAAACCCATAGTTTTTCCATCCTTTGCCCAAACATAGAGTTGAGGTTGCAAAACATTGAAATAAATGTATAGACAGGTAATAGCAAAGATGTTATACTCACCGTCCAGCAAGATTCATTGATTTCTCCCCGTTCGGAGTTTGGATTTGAGTCTTCTCTACAGGCAGTAATATGGTAATGTTAGGCAACTTTGCACCTGAACCAAATAAGGATCGCGGCATTTAAATCATAATTATTCAGTGAACTAGCTAGACACTATAAAGCTAAAAATACTCTTCATATTTCCTCAATTACTGCTTTTCAGGATCGTTTAATGACCGCTATAGTTCTAGACTGAAGAGATTTGAACTCTACATATATGTGCATGCAAAAAAAAAAAATAATGAAAACACAAAAGACGGACAATGTCATCCTCAATTCCAGAAGCATTGGTGCGTAAGATCATTGTTATCGAATTTTGGAAAAGTTCTTGAGAAAAATCTCCAAATCATTGAAACTATCATTGATCAGAGCAACTCAAACATCATATCTCATAGTTAACAAAAACTTTCTTACTAAAAAAGGATGAATCAGCTTATGCTTTGTTCTAAACCAGATGATAATGGTTTTGTTTGAATTTTCTTTAATGTCAATAGCTTTCACAACCTCTGAGAATAGATATCTTCATACTAATAGTGGAATTTCAACTCAAAACAGCCGTAGCCGCATAGTTCCTCAAGACCTAACTCATATTAGGTGATGATAGATCAGAAATGTCCTAGCATTAACTTTATGTTCTGCCAACACGCTTTATCGAACATTAAACTAATGGAGATGAAACTTTGATTCCCTTTACTATTCTCAATAGTGCGATGATAATTTTTTGTACACAAATCTATAGTCAATTGTTATTTATATAGGAGATCGAAGAACCGCTAAAGTTTGCCATTAATTAGCTTGCTTGCTGGTGAAATAATATAGAAAACATGCATATTTTAACTTATTCAAACATTGAAGCTCAAATCCAATAATACCAGCAGCAAGACGATGCTTGAGACCTCTGATAACTGCCAAGATGTAAACCTAATAATTTCCAAATAAAAAATGTAAAGGAAGTCAGCAAAATGATGTGGAATATGTAGAAAAAAGAAGAGAAAAAGGTAATAACAGACGACCTCAATGAGTCAAAGGTTAAAAATATACTTTGAATTAACAGGCTTGTACGAAATCTTTTCAATCTCACATCAAATATCTGTTGAGATTAAAGTAAGAGAAAACATAGTTGTTCAATATTTGAAATTAAGGGTAACAAAATTACCTCGGCTGCTGAGATATGCAAGTCTCTGACATCAATAACTATTGGGCTCTCTTGGAAAGATAGAATGGGTATACTTCCAAGAGATGCAGCCTCCTTAAGATCACAAAAATTAATGTTAAACATTAACAAATAGAAATATTAAAGATCAAAATAAAAAAAGAAATAATATAATTTGCCTCAAACCTCAAGCAAGGAAAATGCACGAGGATCATACTCTCCGAATCCATCAATCAATGAACAAAGGTTAGGAACTTTTGATCTTTTTTCCACTACAAGAAGATTCTCAATTAGTCTCTTTCTCACTATTCCATCATGAGGAAGCCGTAGGCATGCTAAAACTTGAGATAGTTCTTCTACAGAAGGAGAAACACCAGATACGATTGCTTCCCTATAAATTCTCAAAGATAAAGTAGTCCTGCAAACACATATGTGCTCTCCAATTAACAACCACCAGTCTAATGGATATCAAATGTGATTTTCACAGCAGTGCAACATGCCTAGAGGTTGTTCTAAAAATATGAAGCCACATGATTTTAATCTACATGAACAAATCTTGGTTCAGCCTGAATCTAGTGATAATAATTTTGTACTCCAACAAGGGATACTCATAAGAATAATTAATTGAAGTGGTATCCACAAACTGAAAAGGACAGTATTAGTAAGCAAGCAGCTGAATTGTTAAAAATATCTCCGGCTGAAAAGACATACTAAAAAAACCTCTGTTAACTTTAATGTTACGAGAAGATCAAGTTGCCTAGAAGCATAGCATTCGCTAATAATCATTTTCTAGAATATTCTCAATTCAGTTAAAGGAAGTATTATGGCATGTGCAAGCCAGTGCACCAATTTAAACCAATTGTAGATAATTTAAATTCAGATGTCCCTATGGCATTCCACAAAGTCTGCAGTGACAAGAAAGTAAGTACCATTTGCTATCCAGATGCGGCCTTCCAGAGTTGAAAGATAATACTTTCTCCCCAAGTGCACAAGCTTTTTGAAACCGGCGTAAGCACATAGCTTCAAGTAGATTGAGTTTTTCAGTAGTAAGAAGAAATAACATGTTATGTGACCAGATTTAAAGATTTGAATATAAACTTAATTCGGAACAAATAAAGGACTACGGTTTCTTACCAAAATGAGAAAAAAGAAACATACCGAGAACATCCATTTCACTAAAAGTTAAAAGTAAAATGTATCTAGTTGACATTGTGATATAGTAGATAGTTTATGGACTTCATCTTGGGTTGATTTGGAAACAGTCTCTCTATTATCACAGGAGTAAGGTTGTGTACAGTCCAACCCCCTTACCTTTCTCAGGCAGGAGCCTCTCTTGGAGGCATTAGGCATGCAATGTTGTAATGGTACAAAACCCAAACAAACAATCTTATGAACAAATATTTTTTTTTATTACCAAGGAGGCATCTACACATTACAAGGTTAGGAGCAACTCCATCCTTCTTAGCTTGAGAGAGGAGCATAAGGCCAACTTCTAGATCATCCTCTCTGCAACAAAGGAAAAATGGTTACATGAGATATGGCAAAAGAGTAGAGAGACAGGAAAGATAAGCTAATTACATGTATAGAGACAAGGCATTACTTTTCACTTGCAACCAAAAGAACGGAATATGTGATGGTATTTGGGCACAAACCAACTTTCTTCATTTCTAATAAAGCTTCTGAAGCCTTGTCCAATTGATTTGCATCACCTAAATAAAATTCGGGTCATTGATTTTGTTCATAAATATAAATGAAAATACAAACTGCTAAATGCATATTGGGGATTAACTACCATGCAATATAAAAGTCCAAATTTTGTTGCTGCAATGATCCAAATGAAATAAGTGGATTCGTGAAGACTTAAATACCAACCACATGCCTCATAGTTGAAACAGAACAAAACACAAATTCAGAGATGTACTAAAAAAAGTAGATCTAATTTTAATTAGCTTACGGGGTTGAGTCTGATGGGTTTAGGGGTTACAACTGACGAGGGGTTACACTTTAGAAGATCTGGAATAAAATCCAGGTTTAGGATATAATTAACTTACAGGGGCAGACCGAACTGTTCCCTTGAACAAAGAAATTAGTTCTAGTAGCTTCTCTCTTTACATGCAAATCGTTTGCAATAAATAAAAACTCTCAAAAGTATAGTAGAAGTATTGAACAAACAATTTTCCGAACTCCTTTAGTAACAAAACATAAATTTGTGAGAAGTTATTATAAATTCTTTTAGCTGGGATCTCCAAAATCAAGCTTATTAAACTAAAACTGAGCAAGAATAATATCATAAGGAGTGAGTAGTGGGTCTTACACAATGCCGTTATCAAAGCATTCATCATTGACACTGTCGGTTTTAAGTTCATCTTCTTAATGTCCTCATATAAGGCCAGTGCTCTCTGCCAGCTTTTTGCCTATACATATATACATGAAGATCAACGAAAGATAAGGTTCAGCTGGGGCTTTCTTAGTAGAGAAGAGAGGGTCACTCTTTACTTGAGCACAAAGGAAAAGGATTCAGGGTGAACAAGTAAATTTTTTTATTCAAAATCATATATACAATTCAAACACTTTTCCCTCCTTCCCCAATGTTTCCTCACCATTTGCACAAGACCATATAGAGTAGCCGATATACTTAGCTTCACCATAATAATGTGATCTTCAATGCTTAAATTATGATACATGAACAAGCCAAATACGAACGAGCCATTCATTTCGGGTGTAAGAAACAAAGTGGTGGATGGTTTTGTAACAAAAGATTCTTGTTATGCCAAGGTCAATCATAATCTCACTATAAATGTTTTGTTCTATTGTTTTATTCTGCAACATGAAATAGATAAGGAAAAAGAGGAAAAAATTCAAGAAAGAATAATTAAGATGAGTTTATTTTTCATTTTTTCACCTTTTCTCTTTCTGCACAATACTTACTTTACTATTTTGAACCACTTTAGGAGCTAAAACTACCATACTCATACCCAACAAGGAAGGGAAACTGCAAAAAATAGTTTGAAGCTAAACAGGATGGTAATTCAGCCCATACATTGCTACAAGCTCCCATCAATGAACTATATGCTATAACTCCAACAGGTATGTCTATAGCATCTTCAAGAAATTGAAATGCATAGTCCAGCTTTCCAGAATGACCGGCCACATCTATCAGTGAACTAATAAGCATCTGAAGAGAAAGTAAAGTCAGTATTTAACAGTGTGTTTCCATTCAAAAGAACGTTAAAGAATGACATAAAAATTCCTGAAAGTTAAAGATGTGTGAGGCTCAATTTTTTGAGGTAGCATACACCACTGTTTCAGAGATTATAAAGGTAGACATCAATGTCAATGGCATTGTGACCCTCAAAGACGATATATACCTCATCAGGGGTGACGCCTTTCCTCTTCATATCATTGTAGACGTTGCATGCAAATTCCCAGTCGCCACTCTGACTGCAACTATTAATAGCAATCGTATATAACTCTGGAGTGCCCTTGATATCATATTCATCAATCATCTTGTATACCTCTCGAGCTCGATCATCCTGATAAATTTGTTCCCAGAGATAAAATAGCAATCTAAAGGTACTAGTACAAGTGTACAACCATGACTCAAGGCATATAATAACAAACAGATATGATACTACATGTAGCACCTGACCAGAATTGATGCATGCTTTTATCAAAGCACCAATAGTGACATCATCAGGATCAATAGGTTGAGTTTCAGCCCTCATTTCCGCTAAGACATCAAATGCACGAGCCACTGCTCCTAATTGACCGCATGCTGTGATAAGTGCATTAAACACAACTCGGTCTGGCTTCACATTCTACTATAGACAGAATTCATTGAGTATAATTATAGATACGACCAAGGAAAAGCACCCAAAAGTTATATAGATACGACATTCATATGGAGATTAACAAAATAAAAGATATAATTGTTCAGAACGTCTATACCAAAAGCACCAGAGACCTCACCTTAGACCTCAGTATACCATAAGCACCAAATGCCTTTGCAATTTGACCCGCTTTAGCACAACCATCGATAAGTGCACCATATGTGTGAACATTAGGTTCAATTCCAGTGTTAACCATTTCATGAAAGACCTATAAACAAATTCCAACACAGGAATCCCAATAATTATTCTACATAACTATAAAAGAGGAATGGTGAATATAATCATTAGATAATAACAACAGAGATGTTTAACAATTATATAACACATATAGTGAACTGCCACACACAGAAGGATAAAAATCATTGTTCCGACAAAACTAAAACATAGAATCATGTACATTAAGATATCATGTAAAAGTTTTTGCTTTCCCATTAAACTACATTATAATAAACATCGCATGTTGAAAAAAGGCATAAGTGTGGACATTATGGACATATATAGGCTACACCAGTCAGATGAAAGGGCTACTACCTTCTTAGAAATTATTTTGTTTCACTTTGAATGGGCTAGCCAACTTTTTTTGGGTCAACAAATAACGTTTGACTAAGTTTTGTGACTAAACTAATTAATATTTTAGTGCAAAAAATTATACTCATTATGTTTTTTTTAACATATCATAACATGGATATACCAGTTTAATATGAAAATTTAATGAAATTGTATCAAAACTTATAGTCAAACACTCCAATCTAAAATATTTTACTAAGAAAAAGTCAACTAGTTCATTCAAAGTGAGATGAAGGGAGGCATTGAGAAGCTACATAAAACATACCTATGTTCTTCCAAAATTTAATTCATTTTGGTAGCTTGAGATCTATTAAATTCCTAATGAACAAGAAAATCATTATGGCTATTTGAGAGGACCCCATCATACATTGATTATGCTAAGGTGTATGAAGCAATTTATAAGCTCCTAAGCAACTCCGCCACAGTCAAATGGTTTTAGGGGGGGTTATTCACATGATATTAGAGTCAACCTCTCAATTAAATTCACTTGCTCACCCTTAACGGAGTTCTACGTGGGGATGTCATCAGGACCTATCCCACCTAGAATATGCGAAGACATACGAGGTGGATATTGATTATGCTAAGGCAAACAAGGAGACACATAAATTCCTGGGCTACTCCCTATGCCAATTGACAACAGTGAAGAAGTTGATATGATTAATTTAGTAGATAAAAAAGAGATAAAAAAGTTAGCCCACTTTATGATAATAATTATTAGCGATCGACAAGAAAGGGCAGAGATAATGTCATAAAAAAGAGACCAACGAGTCCCAACTCCATGTACAAGAAAAAATGACATAGTAAATGCAGAAGATAAAGTGCATTCTAAGATTGAACATCAATCCACATGGAAACTGGCACAATATCATCACATTGAGTTTTTAACACAAAAAATTGTAAACTTTTAAGCCCATTAAACAACCTGGAAAAAGCAAAGTTTCAACTCACTATTTTACAAGAAATACTAATCCTATCATTCAATGAAAATGGAGCAATAAGGAAAAAAATACTAGAAATTCATACCTCAAACATTGTGTCTACTTTTCCACTTTTTGCACAAGTAGTTATAAGAGTGGTGTAGAGTTTACAGTCAGCTACCATTCCAGCTTCTTGAACTAACTGCAGAATTTGAAATGCTCCTAAAAGAAAAATGCCAATAAATAGATCATGCAATTAGTTCATATCAATGGACCACCAAGGCATTTAATGGTTAAGCAACTTACAATAATGAAAATGATTCAAGGGTCAATAACTCACCGTCTGTGTCGTGTGCGCTTGCACATACGGACATAAGCATATTGAAGGTACTGAGAGTTGGGTTTGGGATAAGTCCAGTGAACTGAAAAGCTGCTTTGACATTCTTTTGATTTTTGCATGCTTTTAGAAAGCTTGCATGATGAACCTTAGACCATTTACATTAAGTTACAGACAAGATAAAACCAAGTATAAATCTAATATGGAATCAAAGAGCAGAAAGAACTATTACTTTACCCATATCCAATAATTCTTTCCTTTCGAAGTCTTTAAGAATTTCAATACATTCAAGCAACCTAGAAATTAGAAGTGACTAGAATAAGTGCAGCATAACAAACATGATTTTTCTTCACCAAATGAAATTAATGAGGTTTGTACTCCTGTTCGAAAGTTTCAGTTTGTAGTCTTATTTAAGATGGCACATAGCAAAAGCAAAAATCCCAGTGATAAAAAAAATTGAAGCCTCAATAAAAAAGCTTCACAATATTATGGAGGTAATTTTTTTTTCTTATACCTAGTTTATAAATACTGTATATGAATGGCTGCGTAATACAGATTAAGAATCGTCAACAATTTACCTTCCCTCTTTCAGAAATTTATTGTAAGTGCTGAACTTTCTTGAACGATGTCCACTTTTGACATGCTCAGCATTTTGAGCAGGATATGGAACTAGACTTTTGGAACCATTCTGATGAAAGCTATTTTTGTTGTTGTTGATGAAGAAGCCTTTTTTGTTTTGTGATTCTTTGTTTTTGGGGAAAGATGCTTCTAGGAGACTGTGAAGAAATCCTTTTTGTTTGAAATTTTCTGAAGCAGAGTAAAGAATAGGTAAAGTTCCCTGTCATGATTTATATGTCAAGCAAACAAGGAAGAAAGCTTCTCTAAAACCTGCTGGATACAGAGGATCCTTTATCAGTGTTGGAAGGGCACTAATCGGGTGAGCTGATAAGCTATATATGTTAGCCGGGGATGCTTCATAGAATGTATGGAGCTCTGGACGGGAAGATTCCAAAGTCCTTTCAACACGCACATGATTGGCTCTAACGTCTGAGGAAGGAGCAGAAGGAATTGTCTTAGTGAGTGGCTCTTGGATATATCCATCCTTGTTCATAGCAGTTGCTGATACAGAAGAACCTGTAGGTCGCTCAACCATTTGGGCACCTATAGATGAAACTACATCACACTGGAAAGAAGAGATGGTGGAGGCTTCATGTTCCGTTGAAACATTTTGGTTGCTATTAGTCATTCCCTTCACCAAACAAGATTTCGATGTATCGAAAAACTTATCAAAGATTCCCCAGTTCACAATGTTCTTGATCTGCTCAGATAGTGCAAGACCGAGCTGCTGCAATATATACAGATTATATGTGCTCAGGAAGATGTTGCAGCCAGAGAAATAAGTAATGTGTAAATCTAAATCAAGGAAATACTAATGAAAGCAATCTACATGTGATAACCAATAAGCACGCGATTGTCCCATGATCATATTCAAGTGATATTCCCTTAATATGAAAGTTTCATTATTCAAATAGATGGATGACGGAATTGAATAGTGAGAAAACAGCTGACGCGCAGTTCATCTTATAAACTGCACAATATAGTTGGTAAAGGAGTTCAAAATGTAAGCTACTAAGGCCAAGTGGTGAGTGGAGACCTCATATTTTGGTTTAGAATAACGATGGAGATAAATGAGAGTAAGAGCGGAGACGGAGACAACAGCGACGAGCATGAGAGCCGCCGAGTGGGAATAATCCAGCAGAGAGGCCGTGAGAACAACATATTACTTGAGAATACAATAGCCACCTCCAGTTTTTGTTTTTGTTTTCATTTTGCTCCTAAGGGAAGAATGGCCAGACCCCATCAATTCTTTACGAAGCGGAACCACTCGCACTCTCACGCGGCCACATGAGAAGCTCGAAGACAATAATACCGGTGACCATCTATATCTATTCACAGATACAGCTTCCGATAACCTTACTTCCATCTTACTCCCTTCATTTTTGCACCTATGGATCAGCTTCTTAATATTCACCCATCAACCTGACGTGGCATCTTCTTGGATCACCCACTCAATCCATGTAACTTAACTCGACGGTCCAACAGTCCATAGGATATTTGTCAAAATCATTTTGGATCAGCCGATGTTGGGAATCAATTTTAAGTAAATTGTAGAAAATTGATATAATAAATGTTCAACATAGATATTTATAATTAAATAATTATGCATAATAATTTTTGAATCGGATCAAGTTTATGACTCGAAATAGATCGAGTATAAAATTAATATTTATATCTCGATTTGAATTACTGAGTAGAGTTATTCGAGTTTTCCATATTCGTCAAAGCCCTAACACCCATATGTTATAATTAATAAAGTTTATGTCAAATAATATATTATTAAACGAATATATAATATAAAATAATAGAATTGTATGAGAATTCTTTTAATTATATCATATAAATTATTTAACGTTAAATTTTACTTACAAGATTGTAGGCTAGTAGCATTAAAATTAAATGATCAACTATAATAGGCTATCCATTTGTGCAACGTGTTTTTATCATCCATGATTGACGACTGAGCAAACTAACTGAAACTGCCGTTAAGCTAGGCTAATTATATTTACTTTTTTTATGGGCCGGGTTAAGAAACGATAGTAAATAGTTAAAACTGTATCAGTAAATATTATCCAACAATACTGAAAAATTCAATGGTCTCAGTAAATATTATCTAACATTATGCAGTTGCGGATTAAATATGCAGTTTCAATGGTCTCAGTAAATATTATCTAACATTATGCAGTTTCAGTAGCAGAGTAAGATTATGTAATATCCCATATATAACATTACTATGTAATATGCAGTTGCGGATGAAATCACTCCCAGTCTTCATCATCATCACCACCATCACCTTCATAGTCAGACATCACATAATTACAATCCATTGAATCATGTCCATGATCCCAATGTTCATCATCATCATCATCACTTTCATAGTCGGATGTCACATAATTAGCATTTATAGAACCATCTCGTCCATTATCGGCAGGCTCAGATGATTGGTGGTTCGTATTTCCAGCTCCACCGGATTGATTGTCATTAGAAGATCTCCAATCTGTCTTTGGCTGAACCTTGGAGGATGTATCAGCTACATTATTTTCTCCAGACAATTCTGTATCAGGATGTTCATTCAGAGGATTGTTTTCAGCTGAAGAGTAGTCACACAAATAATATCCATGTCATGTATTTCTCACACAAACTAAATAATTAATAACAATAGAACTTTTAGAGAATTAATGCTACATATGGATACCATTTGAATCATCAGCATCAACTTGAACCCTGATGCATCAAGAATTGCATTTGGAATTAAAGTTTTATGACAAACAAGTAAATAAAAATGTTGCTACTCATATTTTAAGTAAATCACTCACATAGGAAACGTTTGCCCCACATCTAACTCAGAGTTGTTCATTTCATCGTTAACAGCATAGATATCATACACAAATCCATCTGATTGTGCTGCATAACAGAAAGGACAACTATAATCATGGGACACCAATAGTATTAATCAAATATTAAAACTCACAATTGCTACCACTAGAGAAATGCAAGAAAATAAATTATTTTCAGTAACTACTGTGATGAGTGACCACCGACCACTCTATTTTTCATGTTCCATTACAATTATTCTCTACAGGCATGCAGCAAAGGCCAACATCAAGAGTTTCATTAGCATAGTGACTTACAAAATCCATACTGTTATGTCTTTTGGTTTTCTTATTTCCTTTTTTATTCTTCAGTTTATTTTATTTAGAGGGAGAGGGTACAGGTGGGGTGGGTCATGGCCCATGGGTGTTACAGTGGTAGCATATGCCTCTCCTATATATTACCGAGGTTGCATGAAGTTAAGAGCATTTCATGACAAACGACAAAATATCATAATCTATGAGGTAATATCGCTTTTCTTCTTTTGCATATTACTAGTGTGAGGATTTTTGCGATCAGTTGTATAAAGATCACCTGTGGGTCCTGGGGTGTATAATATGGCATATCAAAGAAGGAATTTGAACAAGAGAACTATGGGGAGATGAAAGGAGCAAAGGAGACACACCAAGCCTGGATATGGAGATATTAGATTCAATCTCCATGGCAGCACGTGGTAGAATTTCTTTCAAGAGAGGCAAATACCGAGACATCAATTTGTGATCATCCAGTTCTGAGCCTCTATTCATTTTCAAAGTAATACACCAATGATATTATGAGGCGAGTTCTAACCCTAACCACCTATAAGCTCAAGTATGAACTCACCTCTTATGGTCGTTGCGCATCTCTTGGTTTGTTTCCTCAAAATCTACACGAACGATATCATAAAATTGACATTTATCGTGCAGCGATTCCTCATGCATAGCTTCTTTCTTTGATTTTCTGCTTCTCCAGATTTGAATAAATCGAGCATTTTTTGATACAAACTGAAGTAAAAATACAAATAAAGTACGTCTATTTCATTCATCAAATATATCAAAAAATTGGAGATTCTCCTACTTATTTCCTGGTTCAAGATACTTGCAACCAGTGGCATTGTTAGGTTCTAACAAATTTATCAATGAATTGCCATTTCCAATATCTAAAGGAAAAATAATATCGTCCATTTGGAATTTATAGGAAGCTTATCATACCAAACTGAATTTTACCTGATGTGTGCTTTGTTAAAATAACAGATAATGTAGGGTCAGAATGGATTACAGTTACAAATTCATCATACCTCTTGGCTTTGTTTGGCTTTTTCTGCCAGCAACCGATCATGTTCCTGTAGTTATTACATCACAGAAATAGGTTAGCGACAAACAATGCTGATATTTTCCGTCCTCAACGGGGAAAATCCCCCAACATATAGATCTATTTTTTCGTAATACATAATGAATTGCGAGTATCGTAAAAATAAAGAAATAAAAAAAAGAAAAGAAAAAATGCAACACAAAGATCAATCATCAAACACACAAGAATGAAAGAGAAAACCCTTTTCATTCTGCCATACCATACACTCCTGTCCAAACCAAGCAAAAACAAGAATGGAACTATAAAATGGAAGAAGGAAAACAAAATAGAACCTATCAAACAAAAACATGCATAAAACTATAGAAAGGAGGAAGAAGGAAACTAAAATAGAACCTGTGGAACAGAAACATGCAATAGAATTATAGAAGGGAAGACAAATAGAAGGAAAACAAAATGACCCACAATTGATACAAAAGTAAACCATGTTCTCTAGCAACAACTTAAACATCCACCAGCACTTCAAGTGAAGCCCGAACTTTCAGTAGTTTCCTAAATTGAATTAATTAAGCATTTGGTGATAGAAAATTTAAAATTAAGTTTTGAATGTCATATCAAAATTATGATAAATAAAACTTATGCAGAATATCTGGGGAAATTAGCCAGTACAATGGGTCCATGAAATTGCAAGATCGGAACCTATGTATGCATTTACATTATTAAGACATGCATACACAATTACACATACATATATAAAGAGTGAGAGACATCATACATCTTTAGCTTTAAAAGTATGCCGTATCTCCTTGCTTTTATTTTTAAACTTGGATGCATCAGCTGATGCAGGCTGTCAGGAAATAAACAACACTGTAAACTCTTACCAGTTCAAGTATCAGCAAATCCCACTTACAGGGTGTCTAGGTGAGCTTTTTCAGGAGCTCTTTAAAAAGTCTGCGGAAGTAAAAAGCTTGGAGTCCTAATTTTTTCTTTTCCCATGGTAGCTTACAAGCTACCTAGAAAAAGTTCACCCAATCACCCACTTAATTGGACATAATTATGAGGAAGGGTATACTTACCACTTCAGGTTGCAATACATCGAAGGTCACTTCCAAGTTAGTCACTGTCTTTACATGGCAGAGAAGTACTTTCCTGGTCTTCAACTCCTCCACTTGACAAGTTGAAAACATTAAATTAATATTCTATCCCATCACCGGAAGAATCTAATGTAAAATCCATTTTTCAAAGAATCCCATTACACAAATTTAATCACATGGAAACACACACTGCAAACAATGAAGTTACAGTTTCTTAACTCTCTTCAAGGCATGTTAGCAATGATTATTTTAGGTCATTAAGTCTGAAACACAAGCACTATCAAATGATAGTTTACCAATACTATCAGAAGCTTCAGAAACTGAAAGCTTTCCCAAGTCGAAAAACGTCTTTTTCAACGGTCTCTCACTAATTTCAATCCCTGCGAACCATCAAATAATCAGCCAGAAGATACAAAATTATTATTTGGAAAATATGACTAGTAAGGGAAATGAAAAATAAGAGTATCCTACATAAACCATCATGTCGAGATTGAGAAGCCTTTCGTTTATCCCCAACAACAACAGGCCTTTCATCATCATTCGGTGAGCCTCCATAGACTGCAGCCATCACCAGCAGAATCTAATGTAAAAATCCATTTTTTTAAGAAGCCCAATACACAGGTCTAATATCCAGTTGATCCCTCCCAAACTACCTCCTAAACTAAAAAAACAATTAAATTTTACTACCTCCTCGTTTTAATTGTCATATTTGGGCTTTCACTAAATTTTAAGTGCATGTTTAGCAATGATAATTTTACCTCGTTAAGTTAGAAAACTGATAATATAGATCCAAAATTAACAAAAATAATTAGATTCTGTTTGTCAATCAATTAAAATAATCAATGTAAACAAGCCTTAAACATTGAAACACAAACACCATCAAACGATAGTTTACCAGTACTAGTAGAAGACTCAGAAATTGAAAGCTTCCCGAAATCCAACAACGCCCTTTTCAACGATCTCTCATTTATTTCAAGCCCTGCGAAGCATCAAATAAGCATCCAGAAGAAAAAGAATGAAATTTCGGAAAATGATACAGAATTACAGAAACATGAAAAAGCATCAAATCGAGTTTGAGAAGCTTTTTGTTTAACCCTAACAACGACATGCCTTTCGTCATTATTCGGCTCGCCTCGAATTAGTTATCATATTTTCAGGAATCCCAATACAGGGATCTAATATCTCGTTGATCCCTCAAAAAATACCCCCTAAACTCAAGGCAATTAAATTTCACTACCTCTTCAAATTAGTTATCATATTTGGACTTTCACTATATTTTAAGAAATGAAAGACGGTAATATTCTTATAAATACTCACAATAAATCTTAAATCACTCATATTAGGACAAAAAATCGCATAAGCTTCCTTCTCAAAGTTCCTATGTACAACCACAAATCGTTTGAGACAAAACAATAAGAAGAAACCACTCATAAAAAGAAACTAGAAGAAATGAAGTTACAATTTCTTATTCTCTTAAACTACATGTTAGCAAATAGCAATAATTCATTTAGCTAATAAAGTCAGAAACAATGAATTCAAAACAAACTAAAATACTCAGTTTTTCTACTTTAACCAATTAAAATAATCAACAAACAATAAGGAGAAAATTCAAATAATAGTTTACCATCGGTAGCAGAAGAATCAGTAATCGAAAGCTTTCCGAAGTCCAAAAACTCTCTTTTGAACGGTCCCTCGTTAATTTGAAGCACTAATAATCCAGAAAATGAAAATTTGGTAAAAAAAAATGATAAGAGAAGAATGGGAAAATGAAAAATAAAGAGTGACCTACATAAAGCATCAAGTCGATATTGAGAAGCTTTTCGTCTAACCCTAACAACGACAGGCCTTTCGTCATCGGCGATTGCAGCCATGTGATTACCGTCTGAAGGGGGGGGGGGCACGGGAATCAATTGATATAACAAACTACAGTAGTCGCGGATAGGGTATCTACACATTGAAGAGTCGGGCTTCTTTTCCCCTTATATGGGCTTACACACACCCAAACAGTTATATTTGGTGGTAAAATAACTTCATTTCACTCATGAGTGTACTAGCTTACAAATTACGATCACCTGTGAAAATATTATTTAAGCCATAAAAAACACTATTTGGGGCGCCAGATATTTGATCCTCACTGTGAATTCATACAAATTTCCTTAGAAAGCCCAAGATATGAATAAAATGCACAAGAAAGCAAATGTTATCGATACGATTTGAGTACAATCTCTATTTATTCCTTCCGGGACTTACTTCACTACATGTCAAGGCCTTAAGAAATTGTTCTTGAGCCTTGGATTATTTAACACTTGTAACTTCAACACTGGATGTCAGACACTTCAATCCGCGGCTCACAAATTTCGACCAACCTCGAACGCTTCAATGCTCGACGCTTGGAAGACTGGAACGCTCAACGCTCAAGATTCAGCGCCATGTCTGAATGCCTCGTGATGCAAGTCCTGGAATGTCGAGGAGAGTCTCCCTCTATCTTTGCGTTCTTCTTCTACTTTGCCTCTTTGCAACGACCCTCTTCCCTCCCTAAATGAATTTACATAACGCCTCTATTTACAGCATACAGCGACGGCTGATTCGACTCGAGTCCTGACTTCAACATCTCATTAACTCGACTTCGATCGGTCTCTATTAACCTCCTCGATAATTATTCCTCCAACCAATTAAAGAATAATTATATGATTTTGTTCGATAAAGTATATCTTTATATTTATTTAAAAGATATATACTATCCAACTCTTTAATTATTTTCCCAAATGTTTATTTGAGGAAATAATCATGATCCTGCTTTCATGTGCTCAAGTTTTCCTAATTCGGCTGTCCAATTTTTACGCGAAGTTTATAATTTGATAATAAATCTAATACACGCGAATATTTAATTGGATCAAGATGATTTAATAATTCAAATTCCAACGTATCAAATTGTTAAATCGAAATTTAATTAATCACTCTTAATTGGAACATTATTGAATAAATTTACATTACTAACAATGCCTCTAACTCGACGTACGCATTTCAAATTTCCATGAAGTTCCTAGAGTACGAAGTTCGATCAAGCATTTCTGTATCCTTGTATAATTTCATGGTAGCATATGTAAAATTCAATAAACTTAACGCTCCAAAATTAGTTTCACTAAAAGTAATTCTAAGTTCGTGGTAGCATTTGCTTTTGAATCACCGCACTGCGCATACGTGTCCATCTCTTACTTTCCCTTATCATCCTTACTTGTCAGACACAAATTTAACAAAAAGTCGAAACGCATCAATCTTCTCCCACTTCGAAATTTTGAATCATGTAACAAACTTCCACTAATCGATTCCAACGGCTCAACCATGATCTTCATCACCCTATTCTTTGCTCAAGATCACGGCACATTCAAGGATCTTTACCTTATGTCTATAAAATCCACGCGTAGTGTTTATTTTCATTACTTTTGTCCCGTCTCCTATAACAAGGGAGTAACTCAAGCCTAAATTATTTTTTTAAGGCTCAAATCAACACCGAGGAAGTATCAGACCATCCTCATCCTCATCGGCGCTGCATCGGCTCTACCTTCATTCTATCTCGTAATTCCATTCTAACAAACGTATCAATCTCGAAAGTGAGATCATGTCTCAAGTCCACTTGACTTGTACCTCCGTTTATTTCCTCAGAATATTCTCATACTTTTTGAATTGAAAATTGAGAACCATGTCAAGTATCCCAACTCAATTTGTCAATAAACGATTCAAAAACAAAGAGAAAAGTTATATACCTCGCTATACGCCTCAAGCAATATCTTATCAGATTTGAGACTCTCATGCTCCTTCATAATCATTTAAATCAATCAACACGCCTCTGTGTAAAGCAATTCTCAAGGATTGGAGCATGCCACATAAACGGAGAACTCTTAAATCATTTCGAGCATACCCAGAAACGGACATGCATATAAAGGCTGGTGAAGATCAGCATTTTAATTATGATTTATTTTGTTTCGAACTCTATGTTATCCTTGTGATTCCTTCGGGTAATTCCCCAATTTTTTATTTTTTCAAGATGTCACTTTTAATGGTTACCATCATAAATTATACGAAATATGTCATCATTCTTATATACACTTTATATCCGTCCTCAGATTCTTGTATTTTGTGTCTCTTTGTTCGTGTCAAGATATTTGTACAATAGATACTCAGAGTGCAGATACTTTATCGTCGATATCAGAATTTATATACTTTGTAGCCTAGATACTTACAATTCTAGATACTTTGCAATTCTAGACACCGCATCTTCGAGATACTTCAGACCGGCGCTTCTTCAGAGTCGAAACACCTCAGACCAGATATTTCAGAAATTTGCATACCTCAGACCGAGATACTTTGCAGCCTATACCTCAGACTTGTAGAGATACTCAGAGCTTCTAGATACTTTGTAGCCGAGATACTTGTAATCTCGACACCAAAATCTAGATACTTCAGAATGGTATACTCGTAATCTCTTGGGTGATACCAGAAATGTGACACTTCTGTAGCCGAGATACTGTATCCCAAGCATTCATGGGTCATGCCAAACCATGGCCGCGTTCTTTTGGGCAAAGATCGACTACTTTGAACGCGCGCTGGATCGTAATAAAGACCTTTGACAAAGTGACGCAGATTATCCCGCCATCTTCTTTTATCTACTACTCAACATGACAAGTCAAGCCGATCCCCTCATGTATGCCGTAAAAATCGGATAGTCTCCAACGGCACCTGGGTGATACTATCAATTTTGACGGGAATTTCGATATACAACGGCTATCGAAATCGGGTCAAGATATTCTTTGTGTGAGCAAAGCAGATCCTTGTAGCTGTTTAATATTGTCCCTGTGTCTTTGGAGCCCCGCTACTAATACCTTATTTACTTCTATGCGACATCTATATCACTTCGTGGACATGTATCGGCCGAGGTCTTCCTATACTGGGAGGCCTATTTGACGAGAATCCCGAGCGTCGAGCTTACTCTATACCGACATGAAAAACAATGCCCTTTTACCCAAGACTCAGAAATATTTGTTCCATGTATTTCCATCTTCGTCTAAAGAAAGAGTACTCGTCATGCCTTTCAAGCGACTGGATCCGATTGGGGTAAGATTCCACGTGACTATATAAGCAGCCCTCCCCCAAGGAAGTGAAACAAAAGCAGTGAGTAAAAGTGTCCACCACACATAATCCAACCGGGAGCCTCCTGTGATGACCACGTCTAATAGCATAAGAAAAAAACCCTTCTTTCGACCTTTAATGCCTCGAGACGACCTAATGGAGGAACCACTCACTGCTTTTTAGTCTGTTGATTTGTTCTCGCTCTTCCTAAATCCAAATGTGGTCAGGTTCGGCCAGAGGTATTTAAGAATTTTGCCTGCCCATGGCTGTGAGGCTCCGAGAGTTAGCCTCAGCACTGCTTTATCGAGCATTTACCGAGGCTTAAATCTCATTGCAAAGTCGAAGAATCCTGGGGACGCAAAGACAAGTTTTCCAATTCATTACGTATACCGATAGCCTTCATACTGGGCACACACTATACTTACTCCCCCTCGACGAGGTCCAATTTTATGGTTAAACATGTCGTGTGAAGGGTGGGCGCTTAGATATTATAATGAGAGTTCTCGTGATATAGGCGTTTTCAAACCAATCCTTGATTCGTCCAAAGAATTAAATCGAAATCTAACTCGCCGCCATCACGACAAGTATTAAACTATCATATGGCATTCATTTCCCGAGTCTCCGCATAAATTTCTCCTCCTTAGAAGAGTTGATGATGAATTTAGACGTAACTCCATAACTACACGCTTGCTCGCCAATTCGGATTCTCGCTGACATTCGGTACCGCAATCAAGATTATCGTCGTCCCATTAAATGTCAATGAGGCTTCTTCCGCCTATGCACTTTGACCGAACTAACCGAGAAGCTACTTTTCCATCTCATGAATCCAAGTTTCGCAGCTAGCAAAGTTACGATGCTGGGTTGAGTTTGTTATATGCCAAAGATTCACAAATAGCATCCGCTCATCCTCTTGCTTCCATCAGAATGTTTCGGGCGAATATGATCCGACTATGCCTCAAATTCAATTGCCTTCTTACGGAAAGCGGTATGAACTTCATCTATTTAAAGATTGTGCCTGCCCCCTAATTTCCACTCTCAGCGATGTACTTAGACTGAGGCAACCCTCAAGTTTCTTGCCGAAAAGGAAGCGGAGATATTCGAGGAGGATTTGCTGATACAAGGTTGGATTTCCATCAGAATTTCAAGTACGCGAGATCGGTGGTAACTCCGCAAGCCCACCAAAAAAGTACTTTCGTGGGGGAGAAGTTCTCCTTCTACCATCCACGAACGAGCCTTTAGGACGGTGGCGCAGGCTTAATGTAAAATCTGTTCATCATTTCCCTTGTGTTTACTTTACTATATATATGTTCTTTATCCCCATTCGCATCTTTTTTTTTTTTTTTTTTTTTTTTGCTTTGTTTTGGCAGAGCGAGACTTGGAAATTCTTGGGTCCTCGTGGATGATTCAATGATATGCCAAATCAAGGAATGAAAGCAACCTTCTGCCTTTGAAGCGGGTACACTTGAGCCAAAGTCGCTTCAAGCCGCCATCGGTGAATAATCGGGCGCCTGCGGAAAAGTCGTTGCAGTCAACAAAGCGACATATTATCTATGCAAGATCAAGCCGGGTCATGCTCTTCAAGATGAAGTATATCACAAGTCCTACCGCCTCTTAGAAGACACTTTGAACTCACTCTTCAAAGCGCACAATCTCTCACGATGCACGCCTATGCCGATCGTCGACCTTTATCTTTTCCTCCACTCAAGCCAAGCAGCCTTAGATCACAAATTCGGAAGAAATCAAAGCATATACAGGTCAGCAGGTTAAATCACCCATTGTGACGCAAAAGCAGACCGAATTGAGGAGAGAATCGAAGCATCTTGTCAGGAAAACAAGACCTTCATACCCTCTTCTTTCATCAAGACAAGTGAAGAGATAAAATCACTACAAATGGAAGTATCAACCCTCACAAAAAATTTCATCAAGGAAACTGCCAATGGTGCGGATGACGGGCACGACAAGATATGATCCAAGACTCGATGCTCGGCAAGGACTTCGTGATTTCAAAAAATCACTTTTAGCTTTATGAATTTCCTCGTAGTTTTAGGACTTTATTTTGTGTAGCACTCTCTTAACTCTTGCTTTTATTAATGCAAATGCTTTTATCATGTTAATAGATTATCGTGAGCTACTTTCTTTCTTAATATTTATGTCTTATTGTCATACTTTGGTGAATTTCTTTTGTAGACGACCGAATCTCGACTTCAAGTCGGGCTTCTACGCATCAAGGAATTTTATCCATTTAGGATCAAGTCAAACCTAGCTCAAAAGGAAAATATAATTTTAGTCAGCGCTGCATACGCTTATACTCACGCGCCGAGTATTGCTGATTTACCATCTCTTTACTCGATGGCTTTTAAAGCTTAAACGATCCACAAGACCGATAGTGGAGTTTAACAGCTTTACTACATACAATTCCTCCGTAGGATCTAAATAGCTTACTCCACATGCAATATCATCATGCGATCTAGCGCTTAACCACGCCAAGAATGTCATTGGTGCGATCTAAATAGCTTTAACCACGGCAATATCATTGGCGGTGCATACGCTTTATACTCATGTGGGCCAGGAGTTTCTTTCAACCTATGATAATATATATCTTCAAGTAGCGACTCATCGACAGTCCCTGGTCCTAACTCCATCTTCGATCTACCATCTTGTATGATCCGCTTTGTATACACCTCCCGGACGCATTTACGGACCATCCTACTTTGGGCTCAAATTTTCCTTTTATGGGTGATGATTGGTCTTTTGACAGAGTACTATGTCACCAACTGGAAGGAGCGCCGATTTTGACTTTCTTGTTTATAACACTCTCAGCGACATACTGATCGATAAATACCAATCTTTGTCAAGGCTGGCCCAACCTTCTTTCATCACAGAGTCTAACTCTTCCAACCTAAGGCGCATTTTCTTCTCGAAAGTGAGGCCTTCTTGAATAGCTATTCTCAAAGACGTGGATTCCGACATTCTAACGTGAGTGACAGCCTTCCACACCATATGTACCAATGTATAAGGAGTCGATCACAAGCATGTTTATATGTTGTCTTATACGCCCACAGAGCTTCAATCATCTTCTCATGCCAATCTCTCTTGGATTTACTGACAATTTTCTTCAAGATATTGCACAAAGTTTTGTTGAAAGCTTCAGCCAACCCGTTAGCCTGAGGATAATACATCGAGGAGCCGATACTTTTGGAATCAAACTTTTAATATGTCGCATCAAGTCGATTATCGAATGACTTCCCATTATCACATGATATGTCTCGGGCACGCCATATAACGATATACGAGGTTTACTCTCGTATGAATTTGGCCACTCTTTCCGCTTCCATTTTTAAGGGCACCGCCTCACCCCACTCTCGAGTAAGTAACTGTCACGCGAGCATGTAAACGTGTCCCTCACGAGCAGCAGCCGGGTCCAACTTACGCTGCCCCCATGCATCAAAGGCCAAGCCGGCAACGGCCTGTACCGGGCGGCCGTGGATGAAATTTATGGAAACCCGATGTGGTCAAGCACTTTTAGTCAATTCCAGCGCTCAATTGTATAGTCGTCAATAAGATCCCAATCCGCTTGATTTGGAATGGTGCTTCGCGCCTCGATCACGAGCCGCCTACACAATCGGAACGAAGCTTTCCATCGATTCAGGCGCCTCTCTTCCCCAAGGCATCGAAGTAATACACCATCAAATCCATCTTCCTCAATAGAAATGGCCTCTTTGTAATAGATAAACGAGGGCCCTCGACGCTTAACATCCGTCTCTTTGAATTCTCATTAGTAACTTTCCATATCAAGATAATCAATTAAAAATGTTCCAATTCTCGCCATCAATCTCATGTATTAATCGACTACAAGAGTTTCATTCTCACTTGACGACCAATAAAGATCTCTATTTTCAACATAAAAGCGTACGCACCCAATTTCGACATACCGATCCGAATTCTTCTCACGTATCGCCACGCAGAAAGCCGTGCTTCGCTAAAGAATCGCCTCATTGCTCAACAATCTCTAACACGCTTCAATGGTAAGTCTTCAATCGATTCCACGAAGCTCTCAGCCACAAGTAGTCGCAATATGGCATCAACTCGGGCTTTTTGACTTCACAACTCCCCAAGAGTCATTGATGACTAGTTGCGAAGTCACCGTGAAACTCTCAACTCCATCGTAGCCTTCATTTCCATCGCGGTTTCGAGTCCTAACATCAAAGCTCGATATTCAACAACATTGTTTGAACACTGCTACTTAACGAAATCTAATACGGGAGCGATATCTGCTCGTGTTAGCGAAAACAACTCAAATTTCTCCAAATTTCCATCCCTACAGTTCGCACTCCGCCAAAGTACATCTTCCATGGCCGTAGAATTTCGATCATCATCACATCCTCATCCAGTAATTCATCGGAGAGTTCCCATTCACTGTAGCTGGATGATTCGCTAAGAAGTTCACAAAAAACTCGCCTCCCTTTAACAAATTTCTCTCGAGGCACATATATATGATTTCAAATTGTTGGATTTTGAGGTGTCATTCCTCGCTAACCGATCTCGGAGCAAGACAAGTTTCGAAGATAACATATTTGATCGGATTTGCTTTTGATATTAAACGGATGATGAAGCTGAAAGTAATGCTTTCAGCCTGATTGCAGTACCCAGGCTTATTACGCTCTTTTCAATCGAGCATACCTCAGCTCATTTGGTGTCATCATCCGACTCAGATAGTACAATGCATTTCTCCTTTCCCCTCGCCTCGCTCTTCACATGAGTAATGCCCCCACCGACGTTCGCGCCGCAACGTGTGAAAGGATTAGCTGTTTTCGAGTCACAAGCAGCTCAAAGACGGCGGTTTCATGAGGTATGATTTGATACTTGTGAAAGCATTACTGCATGCTTCATCCCACTCAAACAAAGTCCCTTTTTTCATTAATCACCGAAAAGGTCGAGATCTCCCGCCAAAGCTGGAAATGAAACGACGGCTGCAAAGCTCAACTTCCCTTGTAAACTGAGCTCGTGGATATCATGGTGCTCGCACGTCAGCGACGGCATCAATCTTTGGTCAGTTTATCTCGATACCCCGCTGGACGGTAACTATGAAGCCTAGAAATCTCTTCCCCGAGGTTGCCCAAAAGCACAATTTCTCGTAGGGATTCATTCCTGAGTCGAGGCTGGCCAAGTCTCCAACACTACTCGAGATCGACATGGTATTCCTTGTTTCGATTTCACAACCAAATCATCGACATAGCACTCAACATTCTTATGGAGCATATCACAAATATTTCGCATGGGCGCTACCGTATTGCCAAGCCCAAAGATTCTTCAAGCCAAATGGCATCACCTTGTAACAATATATACCCTTGGGAGTTCGAAAAGACGTTAACTCCTCATCTTCTGGTGCCATTCGAATTTGGTTATACCCATAAGAACCATCCATGAATGTCAAAGCTTCATGCCCAGTTGTCGCATCAATCATTAACTGGTATTGTGCAAAGGAAAATCATCTTTTGGACACGCTTTGATCGAGATCTCCAAGTCAACGCAGAAACTCGTAGATTTTTCCATTCTTCTTCTTTACGTGAACTATGCTGACAAACTCAAGTCGGATAATTCACCTCCTGGATAAAAACCAAAGATCGATCAATTTATTTGGCTTCAAATTTCAATTGCCGGGACCAACTCCTCGATCTAAATCTTCTTTGAGCCTCGCTTGATTGGCCTAATCCCTTTCTTTTACAGCCTAGACATTTAATTGCGATCTGATCCAAACTGCATCTCCTCTCACAGAGTCCATGCAAACACGTCTCTAAACTCACGGAGAAGATTCCACGCATCTCTTTTCCTCCTCTCAGCTTAAAAGGAGCCGATATATACGGGACGCGGCTCGCCGTTCCGCGCTTGCTAATTTCTTTCAGCTTCATCAACAAATGACTTTACACCTTCTCAAATAAGCCGGGATGGGCCTTCTTCTGCCTCCCTCTCTACGGTTTCTGCCTTCGTCATCGACGGTAATACGAGTTTGTGATCCAACACTCTCCCCTCAAAGTTCCTCGTGTCTCGGTATGCCTCTGCTTCTGGCCATCTCCAGCCACGCATCTAATTTCAAATATATTAAGCGTACATGTCTTCTCATCCCTACCTTCTCGGACTCCTTCAACACTTTGTTCCTTTCGCTTTATCAAACACTACCCCTTCTTCTAACCGGTCCTTAAACTTTCAAATACGTACTTTCGTTGATCGGCCGCCTCAACTGGAATACGTACTTCCGTCAGCCATGTTCCCACCCTTGGAAAATCGACTTCCCGGTGCTCATTTAACCCGGCCAGTTCTCGTGTATCGAGGCATTGATCTCAACTCCTCACGCATACCTCAAAGCTCGCTTTGAGACATCTTCTTCTTTTGGAAATGTAGTTATTGTTTGCTCTCTTGATAGCAATTCGAACAGAGAGGTAATGGTGTATATCCAAGCCCCCTCGTACGCGCTTTCGATGGCGCATCCTCTATCCTTAAGCATTTTCTCGAAGCCCCATCGAAAGCTGCACCTTTCGCCTCTGGCCAATTCCTGGGAAATTTTCCCCATCACTCATCCTTTGGATCACCCGGCTTTGACCAAGAGGTCATATGACTCTCTATCCCCAACATCACATTTTTTGGTAGAAGTTTTCACCTCTCCACGCTCTATCATTGGCCTACCAATAGGCGATAAACTCTTCTAAGGCTTTGTCGAGCTCATCTTCTTCATTCTCGCGATGTGAGGTTTTAAACTTTAAAACCCGTAGGACTCACGCATCTCTCTTCTCTTCAAGATTCTTTCGACGTAAAACGAATCATCGAAACTCTAACATCTTCTTTCTCACTTTCCTTTGTTTCTCGATCTTTGTGTTAACTTTCACGGCTCATCAATTCCTTATTCTTCGGATGTAATATTTTGCATCCGCTAAGCAGATCTCTTGCCTCAAAGGAATGGGTTATCATCTCGCTTTAATCGCCCTTTCAATTCCATCTTGCTATATTTGAAGCATCAAAGTAAGTCATGGGCGAACAACGTTATTCGAGCGTATCCACGGTTTCCAAGAAGATGCCAGGTGCGGTCTTCGCGATCGATTTGTTACTCTAAAACCACGAGGTTTAAACCTCGCTATCTCCTATGGATGCGCAGAGGATAACTTTCCTACCCTTGGCCTCCTCGGGTTTAAGCCTCTCTCGAATCATAAGTCGACTCGCTGGGCAGCCTCCCTCAATCGAACACAATTTGGTTCTGGTGGCCTCAATGGTAAGATATTTACCGTACGATCCTCCATCAATTAAGATTCGACTTACTCTTCTCTTCACGTATGTACCTGCATACATACAGAGGTTCTGTTATGTCAAGATCACAAGAAGAAATCCTCTTCAAAGGAAATTTTAGGAAATCTGCATTTTTCTTCACATGCCCCATGCTTCTTCTTTGATTCTTTCTTTGGAAGAGGTTCCCTCTTCCTCTTCAGAAATACGCGACAAGATTCATACCCATTATGTCCCCAAAACCTCTCTGTGAATGCAAGTCTCAAAGTGTGATTAGTGATTTTGCCTTTTGTTATTCCACAATTCTTGCAAGGTACCAGACGACGGCAAAGCCAACAATCTTTTCTTATTGAAATGCTTCTTAACTGTCTTTATCTTTGGTAAAGTTTGGCTCGACTTACTGAATCTAGATGCTTTTCGCAAAACCGTAGTCCATCCTTCTTCCCTGGCGCTTTCGTCTTCGTCTGGAACTAAAACCCCTTTCTTGTCCGGACGAGCACGGTTACTTCCTCCTTTAGACTGCATGAATGGGTACTGCACATCCTCATGAACATTAACAGCTATCTGATCCATACTCCAAACCCGATAGTTACTTGATTGCTGGCAACCTTCTTCCTCGAGGAGTATCCTCTTCCTTGTCGAAGCTAATTCCATTACTTTGTCCTTGAAGACAAAACACTTCTCATCAGATACCAACTGTATCGCGAGACTCAAGTAGAATTCGGATCTTTGGTCTTTCCAGCTTCATCTGGACGCTTCATTTCCGGCAATTCTATCATCTTCTCTTTGATCATGTCATCAAACATTCCAGAGACATCAGACTCCAAGAAAGGATAAGTCTTCTCTTGCAATTCCTTCAACGATACCCTCATTTTATCTTTCGGAATCCTTCCTTCTTCTTAGACTTAACAAAGAACTTCACCTAGAGGAAGAATGCCAGAGCCTCCGCTTACCATCATCCTCGGCTAAACCCTTTCCACCTTTCTTGATCTCAAATTTGTCTTTTGGGTCCTTCTAACATCTCCTCAAGAAAGTCGCTCTTGCTCACAAAGAATACTAAGCTCCATGTCATGAGCTCGTACATCCCCTCAAATGACTCTGGCTCATCCTCATGATGACGGGAGGTCCCAAATGCATGCCTCAATACACATGCCAATCGCAGCCTCACACAAACGGTTCAGCTTCAAACTCAAATTCCTCCAACGATTAATGAAATCAAGAATGTGCTCTTTCTTTTCTTTGCTTAGCCAGGAGTTCTATCACGCCGACTCTGCATTTTACGAGCCGCTATAGAATCTATTAAGGAATTATTTTCAACCGCGCTAAATGTCGATGTAACCTCGGCTCCAACTCAAATAACCAATCAAATGCATTTCTCTCAAGGAGCCGTAACAAATTGTTTCACCGTGATAGTCACCATCTGCTCCCCGCAGATTATCGCAGTTTCTACTTAAAACGAGCAACACGTTGTTCACTCACTTCCACCTCCAAACCGGTTGGAAATTTCTAAGTGGGTCGATAACCACTGGGCATCTTCATTATTTCAACGCTACCGAGTATATGGTTTAACATAAGCATACGAAGGCCTGGGATCCTCTACTTTTGTCCTTGATCGGCCCCCATGATGAACTCCTTAAGTTGGATTCATAGGATAAGCCCATCACGAGATCCGAATGTTCGGCCCATCTCGACTCGTTCCTCTCGAGCTTCTGAACCTCGCAAATTGCACCCCAAACATGCATCGTTCTCGGCTTCTTCCTTCATCAGTTGCTGCAACCTTCTCCATGATTATATCTAAAGAGATCTTGGCTTTCAATATACTTAAGAAGTCCCTCCGTAGTCTTCGTAAAGCCGGGATGCGACTTGTTCTTCTAAGTTCAAAGAGGTCACATATCATTACGAGTATGTGGATCGTTAGCTGCCTTCACGCACGGTGATACTTTGATCGCAAATTCACGAGGAGACAGCTGTGTCGAACTATCATTAAGACGAATCGCTAGCTTGGATCGCATGAGCTGAGCCGCCAAGAGAGCGCAGATTCGCAAAGCAGTCTTCTTCGGGTCATGGATGTCATGTCTCCTTCGTATTCGCCGGGTCGAACAATCAATCATCCTCATGGATCGACCCAATAATCGGAGTCCGGCCAGAAGATTCTCGCAACCCGCTATCGAAAGTTTGGACACGCCAAGGCTGGGTAACTCCCCGCACTGGGCTGGCGAGCCTCGAAGAGACGCTGAACGGTGGTGCTCGAAGTATCAATCTTCCAGCCATCAAGGCTAATCTCGGAGTATCACTTGAACGGGGTTCGGTATTTGCAGGTGCAGATTGCCCCATCGGGCGCACAAATTTGTGTAAATCTATTAAATTTCTTAAAGTCCAAGATAAGTGGAATGTTAAATGTTATTGATATGATTCCGAGTACAATCTCTATTTATTCTTCCCTGACTTACTTCACTATACACAAGTCAAGGTCTTAGCAAATTTTGTTCTCGAGCTTCGATTATTGAACACTCAGAATCTCGAACACTGACGCTGGGTGACACTTCAATTCAAGGGCTCAATAGCTTCGATTCCTAACCTCGAATGTTTGAATGCTCGGATGTTTGAAGATTCAATGTTTGAATGTTCAAGATTCAAAGGCTCGGGCGCTTTCAATTGCTCGTATGCAACTTGAATGTCGGTGAGAGTTCTCTCGATTTCCAGGGAGCTTCTTCTACTTTCGTCTTTCAAAACGAATTTTCCCTCCCCTAAATGAACGATAATGCCTCTATTTATAGGCATATTAGGCGACGGGCTCGATTCGGGCTTCAGTCCTGACTTCTACCGTCTCGGGCTCGAACTCTCGATTTCTGACCTGCCTTGGCCAACCTCCTGATAATTATTCTTCCAACTTAATTAAAGAATAATTATATGATTTTGTTCGATAAAGTATATCTTTATATTTATTTAAAAGATATAATTATCCAACTCTTTAATTATTTCCAAATGTTTATTTGGAGGAAATAATCATTTATTATGATCCCGTTTCTCATGTGTCGGGCTCTAATTGACGTCCAATTTTTTAATGCGAAAAGTTTATAATTTGATAATAAACGCATACACGCGTGAATATTTAATTACCCTATATGATTTAATTAACTAAATTCCAACGAATAAATTGTTAAATCGAATTTAATTAACTAATTTAATTGAACATTATTGAATAAATTTACATTACCAACACCCGCCAGGTGAGATATCCTAATTGTCCACCAAAAAGCCTCCCGAATTGTCAAATTTTCTAAATAAACTTTTTTATCATGATAATTATTTCCGTTCGAACAAATTTTTTGATAGGTCATTCGTGTAACATATTCTAGTCGATTAGTTGAAAAAGAAAAAAAATCTAAAATTTTGGTACTCGACGAATCGATAAATTTCAAAAAATGGAGTTTTTTTATTATAAAAATTAATTCCCTCAAGCCAAGCTTTTTGCCATTGATTCTTTTAACATGTTCAAGTTGATTATTTGAAAAAAGAGAAAATTGATTTTGTACCGAGATCAAAAGGCGCAGAGTAACCTCTTTGTCAAATCGACACACGCATAATGATAATGTAAAATACAAATCGATTAAACCGAATCAATTAAAATGCTATTTCGTTGACGCTTAACGACGGAAGCTTATTAGTAACTTGTTAAGCCATTTACTCGCTTAGTAATAAGTTAGTTAATCCGCTTAACGAGTTAGTTATTTATCAAACGAGTCAAGTTATCTCGGCCGAAACTAAAATGACTATATAAGAAAGCATTTAAACGAACCCCATCCTTTTCCCAAGAGAAAAGCCGCCTCCTCCCTCTTTCTCCATAGCAAATTCGAGTCAAGCTTTTGACTCGATTTTGTTTTCCACCGCCGTAGCATTCCCCAGCGCATCCAAACCGCCTGTGTGGACTAACCGAGACATCAGATTTTCGATGCCTGGCTGGGTTAGGATTTCAAAATGAGGTTTCGTGGAAAGACTCGTTTCTAATTTTCCGCTGCGATGTAAGTACTCGTTTTATACATATATGTATATATGTATTTTTGTTGTAATTCGTTTATATACATTTATTCGATCTTGGGTGCATTTGTATATGATTTTATATTATGAACAAGTTGCATAATTTCCAACAGTGGCATCATGAGCATGTTTAAGTTGTATATATTTCGATTACATTTATATAAAATTTGTTGTATAAACATATTTTATATCATTTTCATGTTTATATATTCTCGACTACGAATATATAAGCTATGAAATTGACCTATGAATAAATATGTAAGCAATACGTAACTGAACGAAGCATACTGAT